>QXTE01000056.1:585195-617712 GCA_003942145.1 Platysternon megacephalum | reverse complement strand
GATTTGGATGACCTGGTAAACTGGAGTATTAGTAATAGGATGAAATTTAATAGTGAGAAGTGTAAGGTTATGCATCTAGGGATGACTAACAAGAATTATAGTTATAGGCTGGGGACGCACCTGTTGGAAGTAACGGACGAGGAGAAGGACCTCGGAGTCCTGGTCGATCGCAAGATGACTATGAGTCGGCAATGTGATGTGGCCGTCAAAAAGGCTAATGCGGTCTTGGGTTGCGTTAGGCGAGGTATTTCTAGTAGAGATAAGGAGGTGCTAGTCCCGTTATACAAGGCGCTGGTGAGACCTCATTTGGAGTACTGTGTGCAGTTCTGGTCTCCCATGTTTAAGAAGGATGAACTTAAACTGGAAAGGGTACAGAGAAGGGCCACTAGGATGATTCGAGGAATGGAAAGCCTGTCGTATGAAAGGCGACTTGAGGAGCTCGGATTGTTTTCCTTAACCAAAAGAAGGTTGAGGGGAGATATGATTGCTCTCTTTAAATATATCAGAGGGATCAATATCGGGGAGGGAGAGGAATTATTTCGGCTCAGTGCTAATGTGGATACGAGAACAAATGGATATAAATTGGCAGTTGGGAAGTTTAGGCTTGAAATTAGGCGAAGGTTTCTGACCGTCAGAGGAGTGAAATACTGGAATGGCCTGCCGGGGGACATAGTGGGGGCAAAAGACCTCTCCGGCTTTAAGACTAAGCTTGATAAGTTTATGGAAGGGATGATCTGATAGGATAACTTGATTTACCCAATAGGTCAATAATGTGCCGCCTGGGAGTTAGTACCGATTTTAAATGTTGGGATATTGGGAGTCTTTTCCTAAGGGTCAGGATAGAGAATATTGGCCACATGCTCGGGGTTCAGCTGATCGCCATATTTGGGGTCGGGAAGGAATTTTCCTCCGGGGTAGATTGGCAGAGGCCCTGGAGGTTTTTCGCCTTCCTCCGAGCATGGGGCAGGGGTTGTTTGCTAGAGGATTATCTGCTGCTTGAAGTCACCAAATCAGGATTTGGGGACTTCAGCAGCTGAGTCAAGGGTGAGAATTATTTCGGGGTGGGTGGGTCAACTTTTGTGGCCTGCATCATGCAGGAGGTCAGACTAGATGATCATAATGGTCCCTTCTGATCTCAAGTTCTATGATTCTATGATTCACAGGATGTCCCCTGAGGACCCCCCCACAAGCCCAGATGGGAGGGGTGTGTTGGGGAGGGGCTGGAAACAGGCAGGGAATGTCAGGGGCAATGCCCAGCACTGCAGAGATTCTGAGCAGTGATACAGCCAATAGGGCAGCCCGGAATAACTGCAGTAATTTAGCCCCTGGAGCAGCCCAGGACTGGGAAGCACCCCTTCCCTCTGGGAGGCAAATTTGTGCTTCACCTCCCAAAGGCACAGCACAGAATCTTACTCACAATTTCTTGCGGTCAGTCAAAGATATTTTAATCCAGCAATATCCAGAAACTGCACGCTACTCTGAAAAATTGACATACATACATACAGATGCTCTAATACCACGGTGGTAACTGTAGTATAAAAACCTAGATAGGGACACACCTCCAATTAAGGATGTACTCACTGTCTCTGCAAACACACACACGTTTTTCAAGTCAACTTTAATGAAGCTGCAGATTGTATGCTAGTCAGAATTCTGTGAACGTTTACCTGAGTTTTAATAGCATAATGTTTTAGTTGAAAATAAATTAATTCTGGATTAGGGGCAAACGTGATTTTTTCACGCAAGTCATTAATGTCCAGTATCCTTAAGTGACTTTCCTATTACATGCAATCCTATACAGTCCCTACAGAGGCAGGGGGGTGAGCAGGCAGCAACAGTTGCAAGTGAGTGTGATAGAGTAACAGAGAATGCTGCAGGGGCTGGCTGGCTGTCTCAGCCTAGGAGTAGGGGTGCCTAGGCCAAGTGGATCTTACCCAAAATTTGCAAGGGAAGAACTCAGTATAAGTAAGATTTGTGTGTGTAAGACTTTTTTGTTACTTTAACCCATTTCTCTGACTACTGTGTTCCTGTTAATTAATAACACTTTGTTTTGAAAATGCTGAACTGTATTACTGCATATATTTTCTGGTTATAAAGCTCCTAAGAGAGAAGGTTACTGCAAGAAGCCAAACCAAATTGGTCTTCCTAAATGAGCCATGGTGAGAAATCGGGGCGCTGAATCCAGTCTAAGAGTAGCAAAGTCATGGGACTCCTCCTTAAGTGAATTGGAGGCCCAGAGCCTGTCCCTGCAAAGGGTCACTCATGAGAGACTGCAGAGAGGTACAAGAAATAGCACACACTGTGATCCATGACAGACACATTCCTAGTATTTTACAAATATGTATGATTTAGATTCTAGAACCTCATACAAAATCAATGAAAAAGGCACATCTAGTTATGCTATACAGGTCTGTCTCATCTTATGCGCATTTAACATCCGTGATTTCAGCTTTACGCGGTCGGCAAAAACAAAAAAAACAAAAAACAACAAAAAAGGAGAAAAATAACAATTTAAATACTGTTCCTGTAGTGCGGGCAATTCTGCCCGCCATTACACTCAATGGAATTTTGACTCTACGCGGTTTTCGCTTTACGCGCTGACCGTGGAACGTAACCCCAGCGTAAGATGAGACAGACCTGTATATGGTATGTGTGAGACACACCACCCTGGAACTAGGTACTTAACTGATGTGCAAGACTAAATTGTAAAACTGTGCTTACTTTAATAAATGGAGCCCCACCCTGCTATTTTGGGTCCTATGAAAATCAGCTCGCACAGGCCTGGTCTACACTACGATTTTAGTTCGAATTTAGCAGCGTTATAGCGAATTAACCTTGTACCCGTCCACACAACGAGGCCATTTAATTCAATTTAAAGTGCTCTTAAAATCGGTTTCTGTACTCCTCTCCGACGAGGGGAGTAGCGCTGAAATCGACATTGCCGGTTCGAATTAGGGTTAGTGTGGACGGAATTCGAAGGTATTGGCCTCCGGGAGGTATCCCACAGTGCACCATTGTGACCGCTCTGGACAGCAATCTAAACTCGGATGCTCTGGGCAGTTGGACAGGAAAAGCCCCGCGAACTTTTGAATTTCATTTCCTGTCTGCCCAGCCTGGTGAGCACAGGTGACCACACAGAGCTGAACAGCACAGGTAGCCATGCAGTCCGAGAACCGCAAACGAGCACCAGCATGGACCACACGCGAGATACTGGATCTGATCGCTATATGGGGAGAGGATTCCGTGCTCGCAGAACTGCGTTCCAAGAGACGGAATGCAAAAATTTTCGACAAGATCTCCAAGGGCATGATGGAGAGAGGCCACAATCGGGACTCCTATCAGTGCCGTATTAAGGTGAAGGAGCTCCGACAGGCCTATCAGAAAACCAAGGAGGCAAACGGACGGTCCGGGGCAGAGCCGCAGACATGCCGCTTCTACGAGGAGCTGCATGCAATTCTCGGGGGGGCCGCCACCACTACCCCACCCCTGACCGTGGACTCCGAGGAGGGGTTAATCTCATCCTTGAATGACGAATCTGCGGACGGGGAAGAGGAGGAGGAGGAGGAGGACGAACTTGTGGAGAGCACACAGCACTCCATTCTCCCCGACAGCCAGGAGCTGTTTCTGACCCTGACCGAAGTGCCCTCCGAACCCTCCCAAGGCGGCATCGCAGACCCCCTGGAAGGGACCTCTGGTGAGTGTACCTTTTCAAATATATCAAACATGGTTTAAAACAAGTATTTGTTTAATGATTAATTTGCCCTGGGGACTTGGGATGCATTCGCGGCCAGTACAGCTACTGGAAAAGTCTGTTAACGTGTCTGGGGATGGAGTTGAAATCCTCCAGGGACATCTCCATGAAACTCTCCTGGAGGTACTCCAAAAGCTTTTCCAGAAGGTTTCTGGGCAGGGCAGCCTTATTCCGTCCTCCATGGTAGGACACTTGACCGCGCCATGCTAGCAGCAAGTAATCCGGTATCATTGCTTGACAAAGCTTGGCAGCGTATGGTCCCGGTGTTTGCTGGCATTCAAGCAACATCCGTTCTTTATCTTGCTGTGTTATCCTCAGGAGAGTGATATCGTTCAGGGTAACCTGTTTGAAATACGGGAATGTAATTAAGGGGACAGAGGTGGCCCCGTTCCTACTGGGCTGTTTGCCTGTAGCTGAAAAGAAATCTTTCCCTGCAGTTAGCCAAGCGGGCGGGGGGGAGTGGGTGGACAATGGCGCTGAGGTTTTCGCGTTTGGCTAGCAGGGGTCTTCCCTGATACCAGCCACGCGGTGGGGGGAGGGGTAACGCGATCATCCCACAGAAGTGGATGGGGGGGCTAGTTTGTTATCTGCATGGATCTTCCATGATACCAGCCACGTGGTGGGGGGAGGGGGTCAACCGATCATCCCACAGAATTGAATGGGTGGTGGGTGGGGGTTATTATGTTATCTGATGCTGCACGGTAACAGGAAAACCGCAGCACGTAAAGGGCTTTGCTTGCTATGGGAAAGGAGGGCGCTGATTTAATGCAGAAGCCGCAGGACAATGGCTTACCATGGCTGCATACAAGCCGAATTCTGTTGCCCGGCCCTGCGTCTGCTGTGATCTCTAACACCAAAGCCGCGGGCACTCAATATAAGATGCAAAATGCGACCTTGTACATTGCTATGTAATGTGAAAAGTGTTCACCGTGAAAGAGTATAAGCATTGTTCTATAAAATGTATCTTTTTACATACTTCTCTCCCTTTTTTTCCCTCCTCCTGCAGCTGCAAATTTTTCAATCCTCCCGCCCCCGGCCCGAAGGCTCTCCCAGATAAGGCGGCGAAAGAGACGCACGCGAGACGACATGTTCTCGGAAATTATGCAATCGACCCGGGATGAGAGAGCTAATTTCAATGACTGGAAGGACACTGTATTAAAATTCCGGAAAGAGGCCAGTGACCGTGAGGAGAAGAGGGACCAACGGGAGGACATGAGGGACCAACGGGAGGAGAAAAGGGACCAACGTGAGGAGAGAAGGGACGAACGTGAGGAGAGGAGGGACGCCCGAGACGAGAAGTGGCGGGATGCAACGCTGGGGCTGCTGCGTGAGCAGACAGACATGCTCCGGCGTCTGGTGGAGCTCCAGGAACGGCAGCTGCAGGATTACCGAGTGCCGCTGCAGCCCCTCTATAACCGCCCTCCCCCCTCCCCAAGTCCCGTAGCCTCCTCACCCCGACGTGTAAGAACGCGGGGGGGGAGGCTCCGTGCACCCTGCCACTCCACCCCATTAGAGAGCCCAAGCAAAAGGCTCTCATTATTTTGAATGTTTTTCCTGCCCTGTTCCTTCACTCCTACCCTCCTCCCAAACCCCACCCGGACTACCTGGTTATTTCTCTCCCTATGTTCATTACCACCCGTTAATAAAAAGTTCTTGAGTTGTAAACGAAACTGACTTTATTTTTTTCAAATCAAACTGGGATCGAAGGGGGAAGGGGGAAGGGTGGGTTGCTTACAGGGAATGAGTGAATCAAGGGGGCGGGTTTTCAACAGGGACAAACAAACATAACTTTCACACAGGAGCCTGGCCAGCAATGAAACTTGTTTTCAGAGCTTCTCTGATGCGCACCGCTTCCCGGTGTGCTCTTCTAATCGCCCTGGTGTCTGGCTGCGCGTAATCAGCGGCCAGGCGGTTTGCCTCAGCCTCCCACCCCGCCATAAAGGTCTCCCCCTTGCTCTCACAGAGATTGTGGAGCACACAGCAAGCTGCAATAGCAATGGGGATGTTGGTTTGGCTGAGGTCCGAGCGAGTCAGTAACGAGCGCCAGCGACCTTTTAAACGTCCAAAGGCACACTCTACCACCATCCTGCACTTGCTCAGCCTGTAGTTGAACCGCTCCTGACTACTGTCCAGGCTGCCTGTGTATGGCTTCATGAGCCACGGCATTAAGGGGTAGGCTGGGTCCCCAAGGATAACGATGGGCATCTCAACATCCCCAATGGTAATTTTCCGGTCTGGAAAGTAAATCCCTTGTTGCAGCCGTTTAAACAGACTAGTGTTCCTGAAGACGCGGGCGTCATGAACCCTTCCCGGCCATCCCACGTTGATGTTGGTGAAACGTCCCTTGTGATCCACCATTGCTTGCAGCACCATAGAAAAGTACCCCTTGCGGTTTATGTACTGGCTGCCCTGGTGCTCCGGTGCCAAGATCGGGATATGGGTTCCATCTATCGCCCCACCACAGTTAGGGAATCCCATTGCAGCAAAGCCATCCACAATGAGCTGCACATCTCCCAGCGTCACTACCTTTTTTAGCAGCAGCTCAACGATTGCTTTGGCTACTTGCATGACAGCAGCCCCCACGGTAGATTTTCCCACTCCGAACTGATTACCGACTGACCGGTAGCTGTCCGGTGTTGCAAGCTTCCACAGGGCTATCGCCACTCGCTTCTCAACTGTGAGGGCTGCTCTCATCTTGGTGTTCTGGCGCGTCAGGGCAGGGGAAAGCAAGTCACAAAGTTCCAGGAAAGTGCCCTTACGCATGCGAAAGTTTCGCAGCCACTGGGAATCGTCCCACACCTGCAGCACTATGCGGTCCCACCAGTCAGTGCTTGTTTCCCGGGCCCAGAATCGGCGTTCCACAGCAAGAAGCTGCCCCATTGCCAACATGATCTCCAAAGCGCCGGGGCCCGTGGCGCGAGACAATTCTGTGTCCATGTCCATGTCCGCATCACTCTCGTCGCCGCGCTGCCGTAGCCGCCTCCTCCTCGCCTGGCTTTTCTGGTCCTGGTTGAGCATAAACTGCACTATAATGCGCGTGGTGTTTACAATGTTCATGACTGCAAACTTGAGCTGAGCGGGATCCATCCTTGCCGAGGTATGGCGTCCGCTCAGTTCAACAAGGAAAAAAGGCGCGAAATGGTTGTCTGCCGTTGTTTTCACGGAGGGAGGGGGAGGATGTTCCCAGAACCGCCCGCGACAATATTTTTTGTCCCATCAGGCATTGGGATCTCGACCCAGAATTCCAATGGGCGGGGGGGACTGCGGGAACTCTGGGATAGCTATGGGATAGCTACCCACAGTGCAACGCTCTGGAATTCGACGCTAGTCTTTGTACATGGACGCGCACCGCCGAATTAATCCGCTTACTGTGGCCGCGTACAATCGAATTTATACAATCGGTTTCATAAAATCGAATTCCGTAAATTCGGACTAATCCCGTAGTGTAGACGTACCCACAACATCAGTCCAGAAACAGCAACTGAGAAAAGTGACACAAAATAAAATGTTTGACAATTCTGAGCCAGGAGCCCATCAGGACTCTCCAGAAAGCAAAAGTACCCTTAGACCCCAAAGGTCTGCCTAACCTGTATGCCTGAGAAGTGATAGCCAGGCCAGAGAAGAGAAGAGAAGAGAAGAAGGAATGACTGGGCTAGGAGCTGTACTGGCACACCATACCATAGAACAGGGGTCTCAAACTCAAATGACCTCGAGGGCCACATGAGGACTAGTACATTGGGCCGAGGGCCGCATTTACTGACACCTCCCCCATGCCGCCCTCGGCCCCGCCCCCACTCCACCCCTTCCATGAGGCCCCGCCCCTGCCCCGCCTCTTCCCACCCCTTCCCCCCAGCAGTTCCCATTGGCCGGGAATGGGGAACTGTGGCCAATGGGAGCTGCTGGGGGCAGTACCTGAAGCAACAGCCACACAGACCCCTGCGCCCCTCCTCCCCCAGGTTCCAGCTGCTTCCTGGTGCGACGCGGCGGCAGGGCAGGCAGGCAAGCAGGGAGCCTGCCCTGCCCCCGGTGCTGGTCGGCCAAGTAAACGTTGGAGGAGGGCGGGGGGGCCGGGAGGAGCTTGCGGGCCGCATGCAATAGCCCTGCGGGCCGCATGTTTGAGACCCCTGCCATAGAATGTACATGGCTAGAACAGTCCTGACATGCATGCTGAGCCCAGCACATTGTTTGGGGTAAGGGAGTTGGCTGTATCAGGAGGAGGAAATACAGCCTCTCAAGTTGCTTTTGGTCAGAAAGGTAAAGAAGGAACCCTAATTGTATTATATTCAGTTTGGAATATTATTATTTGATAGAGAAAGCAATTGATTATTGCTTCGGGAGTTAGTTATTTCTTTGCATACACCAGATTACTCCCGACTCCCATGCTTTTTTCTTTTATTCCTGACTCTGCGTATATCCAGTCTTTTAATGTCATGCTTTCATTTCCCCTAAAAATGTGTTGTTTCTTCTTCCTTGATTTCTACAAAGGACAATAACTAACTGCCTTAAAGGGCATCTGGGCTGCATATTTATTTATTCACCTAGCCTCTCACAGGACACACCGTACCTTATCCATAATTTAACACAATCAGCAAGCTTAGAGCTGCTACCTGCACTCAAACCAAGGAGCACAAATAACCTAGGGCCCACTGGTTCTAAAATGGGCCATAGAGAAACTTAGGAACAAATTGACTCTGCTAATCTTGGAGAAATGAGGCCAGAGATTTTTGGGGGTGGGGGAGGAAGAGGGGGAAGAGTTGTGGCTACAGAAAATTATTTTTTTAAATGACCATTTAGGACCGATCTCTCAGCATCAGATTTAAGTACAGCAAAGTTTGCTAGTGTTCATAAGAGCTTAAAAATGTAGGATACTCCAGGGAAGATTATACTCCTGAGAGTTACTTAGTAGTGATAAACATGCTAAAGACTTCCTTTCCAGAAAAAAAGAAAACAAAACAGGTACATGAACAGTTAGAAAAAGAGTGGCTTGTAAGATCAGAATGAGTCTCTGGGCACAGATGATGTTCTAGGACCAGTTCTAGTTCTTTAAAAAACATTAATGCCATTTTATTTATAAGATTCTATATTTTGGTTCTGAAATATCCTGGACCTATAGAGAAGTCTTCAGAAAATCTTAAAGGCATATTAATTAGTCTTAAGGAAGAGATTAACAGTTGCCTATTGCAGATAATTGCCTTAAACCTTTTGCAGCTACTATGTTTTGTTTTGTTTTTAAATAGAGAGTAACAAATCTTTAATTTCAAACTATCAAACATTTGGAAATGCAGGATATAGTACTGTGTCCCATAAATAACAGAAATAAAAATTTAGGTATGAGCACAGGCTTGGCATCATCAAAAGTGCAGTACATAACACAAATGAACAGAGTGTGAACAAAAAAGAACTTTTCTCCAAATAAGAATCAATGATTTGCTAATAGGAAATTCAAAATCCTCCAGACTTAAAAAAACAAAGGCAGCAACATTAACTTTAGTACATGGACTACATTTAGAATCCCTGCCTGTGCTAATCTTTATTTTCAGGGAGTGGAGCATGGAGGATTTTTTTTTCTTTACTATACCTGCAACAATTGAAGGGCAGGAAAATAAGTGGTTTAAATAAGATGACGACACAACTGGAATTGGTTTTACACAGCAGGTGATCTGACAGCACACAGAGTGAAGCATATAAAAGATCAAGAAATTACAAATATAAAAACAAAAAAACAGATCTAAAAGCTTCTACTTGACCAAGGAACACGTACAAGCCGGTAGGAAGACTTCAATGGCAGATAGCGGAGTTGCAGATCACAATATTTATCAGTGATGTAACTACAACTTGACAATTTCAGATGAAGTAGTAGATATTTCCCCTCTGAGAATAAAAACATCTGAAAATTTTTAAGAGTGCTAGCCTTTTCACTATTAATAGAGAATTAACAAGGGGGAAAAAAACCACACTTGTGTCTCTTTTCCTACCTTTAACTTGAATGAACTAAGTCAGAAGAGGAATAAATATATTCCAGTCCCTCTTCTCAGCAAAAGAAAAAATTCTGCTTTTTTCTCATCAAAGCAGTTCTTAAATTTTCAATATATAATTGAGATTAAGAAAAGTAATTTGAAACGTTTGTTTTTCTTAAAACCCCAGAGTCCACATGACTCATATATACTTTAAAAAAACCTGTCAGAACTAGAGCAACCATCTTAAAAAGGGATGGTAGAGACTGGAAGGCGCTACCAAATCCCAAAAAACTACAATGCATTTTATTCATTTAAAATAGAGTAGAAAACCTGCTCACCATTTTATAAAGTGGACTTTAAGTAGAAGTCATATACTTCATGAAATCTTACATCTTGAACATACTTTATTTAAAATACATTTTTATAAACAGAATAAGCACAAATAAGGAATTTTACAGGTTTCTTGGATTTCTTTTATCACACCTGCAAATGTGTGAATTTACCGAATTTACCAAATTCAATACAGTAACAAATAAATTCTATAAAATAAAATATTTGTTGCTAGAATTAATCACAGCATATTATCAAGTTTATGTAAATCTGAAAAAACCCCATACATTATACCTACAGATTTCCCATTGAGGGGCAACACAGATCATAATATGAAATTGTTATTCAAACAATAGATCACCACTGAACACATACAGTGTCTTTTTTTTTAAATTGCAGAGAATTAAATGTACTCTTATCTCTAGCCAATTTTCAACGTTCTTATTGGTCCAGATAACATAGAATAGACTCATGGCATAAAAACAGAACATTTATTCCACCTCTCTAAATAATTAACATATGCCCAAGACCATCCACTTACTAGGTCATCAAGATTTTGTAAAAGAATATTCTCCCTCTGCACTCCCTATAAGTCATTCAAAGCTGATGATGCCACCAAAAAATTGTTATATTATACTGTATAGAGCAATTAAGTAAATTACAGGGCTATAATTTCACCAGAGGTGGTTGTGATTTCAAACTATGTATTTGCCTAATCAACAAAAGTAGAATTCACAGCTGGAACTATTGCACCCAAATCCAGCAAAGCACTTAAGTATGTGCCTAACTTTGAACACGTGAATGGCCCTATTGACTTAAACAGAACTAACATGCTCAAAGTTAATCATGTGTGTAAATATTTGGCTGGATTGGAACCATAGTTCCCAAATTTTAAAGTGTCTTCCTTTAAAAAATATTAGTAAAGGTGGTGGAATAAACACCCCGTAGAAGGAACTTTTCTGTTTATCCACAGAACAGGAGCGGGGGAGGAATAGCTCAGTGGTTTGAGCATTGGCTTGCTAAACCCAGGGTTGTTAGTTCAATCCTTGAGGGGGCCACTTAGGGATCTGGGGCAAAATTGGTCCTGCTAGTGAAGGCAGGGGGCTGGACTCAAAGACCCTTCAGGGTCCCTTCCAGCTCTATGAGATAGGTATATCTCCATATATTATTATTATAGGAACAGCACAGATAACAGAGTAACAGTGTAGACTACCATAGCAAAAAGCTGATGTATGCCAGAAAGAGGGCCACAATAGTATCATCACTAATTGTAACTTTTAACTTGGATTAAAATAATTTTATTAGATCTGACTTTGAAGTACTCTTCACTACTGTAGGTTTAAGTCAAATAGGTTCAGTTACTCAGGTCAAGATGACTGACTACTGAGGACTGAATTTTGCAGTCCCTACTCTGGGAAAACTATTGCTGTTTTGTGTAAGGTTTGCAAGATATGGCCCTAAACAGTGAAATTTACATAAATTAAATCTCCCATAGCAGAAATCATCAGCAAGGTTGTTAAATTTCACTTGAACCTGCAGATAATTACTAGTACTTCTAACTTCGTTATTTTAATCATTTTCCTCACTTCGGAATTTTTTGTTTTCTGTAGCATCACTTCTGTTTCAATGCACCCAAGGAAAAATGTAGTTTTTAGTCTTAGCAGAGACCCTCAACTTGACAGGAAAGAACCTGGAAGCTGAAAAAGTAACTGAAATGCTACATTTCTCAGACAAAACTGAAGTAGCACTTCAGCATAATTTGCCTTACCTGTAAACTTCATTTCTTCAACAGGCTCACCTGGTCTGGAACTAGTGACCTGCTCCTTACTCCACTCTGCACACAAGTAGATGAACTGTTCCACCAAGATCAGCATCAGACTGCCTCAAACTCCCTAGGTGATATTATCTTAACTAATTATACCCACAAAACTTGTAATAGATATATACAAATAACTGAAACTGGTCCAGCTGTCATCTCTCCAGATAGGTGAAGCCTCTCACAGAGATAAAGTACTCTTTCTGATCAAAGCTCCCCTAGTCTGGAACTGGTGTGCTCCGCAAGGCTAACACCAAATCCTGAGTGGGTTCATGACAACTGGCTGGAATTAATTCATTTTGCCTGGAATACTGAACCCAGGACAGTCCATCCACAGGCAGAATCTGAAAAAGTGCTGTCACCTATTTTGTAGTGCTTTGAAGAGCTTGTATTGAGTGCTAAGTGGCTGTTCAAAGGACAGATGCTGATTCCCTTTCTACCAAGGAATCCTGTAGCAGACTGAGAGCTGAATCCTGACCAACAGTCAACTTGGTCCAAGTTAAGTATCAGAGGGGTAGCCGTGTTAGTCTGGATCTGTAAAAAGCGACAGAGTCCTGTGGCACCTTATAGACTAACAGACATATTGGAGCATAAGCTTTCGTGGGTGAATACCCACGAAAGCTTATGCTCCAATATGTCTGTTAGTCTATAAGGTGCCACAGGACTCTTGGTCCAAGTTGTATACTTCAGTAATACAGGGCTGATTCCAGAGCCAGAACACAACTAAAGGCCTGCTTTTCCTACAGTATAACACTTTGTTTGGCCTGCAAAATAGCTGAAAGCAAACAGTAGAAATCCAGGACTCAAAAAAGTTAAATTTTATGTTTTGTTTCTGCTCTTGCATATTCTTTTGTTTTGCAATTACCACAAGAAGGTAAACACAAAGGCACACACTTTTTTAAAAACTTCACATTATAAGATGATATTTTTAAAGTAGATATGCATGTCTTGATTTAGGTCTTTGTCACTTCAGTAACAGAACTACTGCAATTTATACTTTATTAGTAGTTTCAAGATTCCATGCTGTGAACAGACATAGCTTTAACTAGATTAGCATTATTTTAGCATATCTAGACCAGGGTTTCTCAAACTTCATTGCCCCGCAACCCCTGTCTGACAACAAAAATTACTACAGGACCGCAGGAAGAGGGCCCCCCCCCCCCGGGAGTGCCAAAGATTGACGGCTTCAGCCCTGGGCGGTGGGGTTTGACTTTGGCTTCAGCCCCAGGCCCCAGCAAGTTTAACAGCAGCCCTGGTGACCCCATTAAAATGGGGTCGGGACCCACTTTGGGGCCCAACCCATAGTTTGAGAACTGCTGATCTAGACAATATTGTTGGACTGTCACTGTTAAAGTAACTCAAACACTCACTGTTTTAACAAGCCCGTTTTTCTTTTTGACTCCTTTAGTAGCAATATTCTCAAGACCCTTGAAATTAACATTTCTTTCTATAATGGTTTTGTCCTCCTCCGTCTTGCGAAAATACTGTTTTAGTAATACAAACATTAATATAGCTCAACCTTGTTTATTTCATTGACATCAATGGCACAGCAGCTATAGAAATAGTGTTTAACGTTGTCTACATTGGCTGGTTGCTTGCCTGTGTAATAACCTTAGAATGTTCTAATTCTGCATTAGCAGTGGTGATTTTTTTCTGGGTGCATGTGCGCAAGACAGACAAACAAGAATGATATATTTAATACCTCCCCACCACAGACAGTGCAATCCACTTAATAGGGATGTCTCCCACAAAAGCAATTTAAATTCTATGAATCTTATGTAACTTTAGCGCCCTCGTGGCCAAGATGGAGCCTGCTCTGCAGGCAGCTCTGGCCAAGAGAAGGCGCGCGCAGGAATACAGCAAGAGAAATCCCTCCCACCCCAGGGGCACCTGTTCCAAACCCCCCAGAGTGAACACACACACCCACAGGAAAAGTACAATGGATATAACAAAGGGAAATATTTATTTACAGAGGGACGAGAGGAGAAATACAACAAGGGGAAATATAGGTGGAGCAGTAGAACAGGGTTGCATTCAAACCCAGGCCCCACGGGCCCAGTGGTAGCACAGTGTGAAAGGGCAGACACTGAGCAATGTGTCTGCACACAGAGTTCAGGAGTCCTCAGCAAAGTTCCAGTCCAGGGGTGAGTCTTGGGTGCTCCTGGTCGTCTTCGGCACCAGTGAACTTTCCCCTAATAAACCCCTCCGGTGCCCTCTTCTGCCGCTCTCTGCAAAGCCACACAGAGCGACCCCCTCCCCACTTAACTAGCTACAGCCTCCCTCCTTGTTCCCAGTGCAGAGCCACAAGCCCCAGTACTCACAGCCCCATGCAGCTCTGGGCAGCCGTGATACTGGTCCAGCTCCGGCCTGTCCTTCTCGGGCGATTCCTCCCTGGCACAGTGCTCCTCCCGGCTCCTGTCCTGGGCTGTCCCCGATCGGCCCTGTCCTTCCCAGGCTTCAGGCAGGTTCTCTCTCTGCTTCCTTTTTCAGGGCCTGCCGGCTGCCTCTCTCTCTCCCTGGAGCTCCAGCGCTGGCCCCTGGAGTTTCCCTTCTTTTTTCTTACTCTCCCCCTCCCCCCTAGGAAAAAAGATTTAAAGGGGCCATGCTCTCTAAACCCCAAAGGGGTAACACTTAGGTGACTTGAAAAGGACTGATTTTTGTTTAATCATTCATGTACTTTTTGTGTTCTTGTGATTTTTAAGGTAGGCTAGAGGGGCCAATTACCCTATTAGGTGGCAACCTGAGGGAGAATTAAGACTGGGAGAGAAGCCTTAATTAGAAGCAGTTCACTTGTGCAGGAACAGGCGGGGCCTATATAAACCAGGAGGTTGACAACAGAGGAGGCTGCTGAGAAAGGCTGCAGTCACTCCCCCTGGGAAGAGGGAGGAGTGTTTGGAGACTGCAGAGATGCGTAGACTGCAGTTGCTCCCTCAGAGGAGGGAGTGGTGAAGCGGGCAGATCCAAAGATGGAAGGGAGAGCCAGAAGGTTAGGACAGGGCTCAGGGAAATGCAGCAAGGTACAGGGCAGACTGCTGACTAGAGGGTCCCTGAGCTGGAACCCAGCAGAGAGGGTGTACCCGGATTCCCCAACCAACCACTGGAGAAGTGGCATCGGCAGGGCAGTGAGTAAGAAGACTGCCTGAGCCTGTTTCTGACAGGGCAGTGAGTAAGAAGACTGCCTGAGCCTGTTTCTGACAAAAGACTTTCCTACCCCCAGAAGGGGGAACCACAATAGTGACCTAGATGGAGGGCTGAGACACGAGGAGGCTGCAGCAGCCCCTGGGGCGAGAGAGGAGCTTCAGACAAAGAGACAGAGGGACAGTGTGCAACTGCAGGAATGGGTGCCATACCTTCAGTGAATAGAGCACCACATCACAGGGGGTGGAAGGGGATTTGCTTCACGGGGATTTGCTTCTCAAGCTAGTCTGACAAATGTCATTTTGTGCATTTTTAGAGCACTGCACAAGGTCCACTCTTAGGCATCCAAATGTAAGGTGGTGATTGGGGAAGGTAGGGAGGGGAATTGTTTTTTTGGGTATTGTCCTTTTGCTTTTGTCTTTGATATGAAGTCTATGCACAAGAGACATTGTGCACCTGCATTCTGAATTACATTGATTGGGTATATTTTATAAAAGTAAACCAAGTAGCAGCTAATAATTCACACCTTCAGCGCTAAAATAATTACTGCTTTGTAAAACCACAATGCTGAAAGGGAAACATAATTAGCTGACTTTTTGTTTTAAAAAGGATCTTAATCTCCTCGCCCCAAGAGCTAAAAAAAAAAGATGGGTCTGTCTACGCTAACCACCACTATGTTGGAGGATGTCATTATAACATAATGGGGTCCCTTTACCCAGTGAAAATGAGGTTTAGACTTGCAGTGTAGACATGACAGAGCCACATCTCTAACATAGTCTTGAACTATTCTATAGCCTTTTGAAGTCCAGTGCTACAACATGGTTCTCTCCCTGTCTATGCTGCATAACCAACACTACTATGTTTTAACAGAGTACTACCATGCTGTAACTGGGTTTCCCAGCATGAAGGCAATTACAATGTAGGTGGGACTTTAAATCACCACAGTTATCTGCTGCTCACCATTCTTTAGCAGAAAAAGTTTTAACTTGAAATACAGTTTATTTTGTTACTGCATTTTGTCTTCTGCTTTCTTCAACCCAAGTCAGGAAAACAGTAACAATATCAGAATCTACTTAAAAACTTTCATTTTACCACAAACAATTCCATTCAAGTGGCACTCAGGCTGTCTTAGGACACCATAGGAATAAAAGTATGGCATGTTGCAAAAAGTCATTTTTCAATAAATACAATACCCTACTCAGATTATGGCCATGAGCAAGAAAAAGAGGTGTATTTTCCAAAATAATTAATTTAAATGAAATTCTGCAAAAATAAATTTGCCATATGTCTAAGAATCTACATGCCAAGTTTAACCTTGAAGACAATTAAAATGGCCTGTTATAAATATTTCAAAGAGGCAGTTCACAATGAAAAAAACGGACTGAACCTCTACTGGTTGTGCTGCCAAATACATTTATCCTATTGCTCGATTTCATTGCTTTTTGTAACTGCCAGCTCTCCATTAGCTTCCTATTCAGAGTACTGATAACATTCATATACTAAAAATTTCACCACAAACAGAGGTCTATTAAAATCAATGAAACCACATTAACACTCCCTAGTTTGGAAAAACGCTTTAAGTTGCTACAGAGCCAGCAGCAATGTGTGATAATTTACTTCAGATAAAGAATGAATTTTGTTAGTACAAAAAAACCAACAACTAGTAAGAGACTTAATCTCACATGGTTATAAACTCAAAAGTCAGGAAATGCCAAATTAATGTTGCATGCACAACCTTACCTTTCTCCACTTGTAAGCACTGATACTCAAATTACATGATCAGATACATGCCCCCCCCCCCCGCCCCCAAACCATATAATCTTAGAGATTATAGAACCCCAGCACTAACTAGCTGACCCCTGACTCAGATCTGGTTTCTTTGGTGCAAACAATGTTTACAGAAATAAGAGTGTTGAAAACTAAGGCACACAGAGCTTTGATAATGAAGCAGAGCAGGCCAACTGCTTCTCCAGTGCCTTCTCTACTGCAAACCATGAGAAAGATCCTAAAGCAGAAGGGAAGGACAGAGGGTAATAAAATACTGATAGGGACCACACATCTCCAAGAACTTTAGTTATTATAGAAGGTAGGCAACCTTTCTTTCTACTTTGAGTGCTGATATACTGCACTGTGGGTGACTAACAAACAGTTCTCATTGAGGAAGGTGTGAGGACCAATGCAGTATTGATGACCAAAGGACCGTTGAGTCAAAGGATGCATCATTTGTGGAAGCTTGCATTGGGGCATAATGTCTTGTGAAAGCATGCAGCGAACCCCATGTTTCCACTTAATAGATAGATGTCAACTAATGGAACTCTTTGAAGCGATGCTACCAAAGCTATCTTGGCTCTGGTAGAGCGGGCCCTCACCACGTGAAGAAGGACTATCTGTTAACTGGTAGCACAGCAGAATACAGTCTGAAATCCACATAGAAAGCCTTTGAGAAGGCTTGCTTCTACCTTCATCCATTCTGCCAAGGAAACGAACAGCCTAAGCAATTTCCTAAATGATTTTGTTCTTTGTAGGTAGAATGGCAGGGTTTGTTAGGGTTGTGCTGCCCATTAATAAGGCCATCCTGGAGCCAGCCAGATTCATGTGGCATACTCCAGCAACATGTGCACCTACTCCCAAGAAGGCAGAAAAGTAGTATTTTGTCCCAGCCAGGGGAGCAGAGTTTTTGTTCACATATCCTGCCCCGAAACTCTTTGGTTATTCAGGTTGCCACTGAAAGGAGTAGGCAACAGCACTGAAGGTCCGTTCTTTTGGATGAAGAGGCTACATTATTGGACCTCCTCAGAAGGAAAGTATTTACTTCAATTGTCAGGCATTACTTTCAAAGTATGATTGTTTTCATTTACCTAAAATTTTTGGAATTCAGAGACAAGCTTCATAAGGAGATAAGAGCACAATTTCAAGCCCTGATTGAGAAGCGTAGATTGATTGAAAGATCACCCCTACAAGCCTCAGTAGATGCAGTTGAAACAGCCTCATGATCCATGGTGACTGCTGTCATCATCCATCAGGGAGCCCTGGCTCCATTCCTCTGAACTTCCCTGGGGAATCCCATCTGCAGCGGACAACTTGCTCTTTGGCGGAAGCAACTTAGTGATAGACAGATGAGTCATTACTCCCATGGAGACTCAAGACCAACCCTCCACTCCAGGGGGATATACATGCCAGAATCAAAGAGGAAATATCGTAGGCAAACTTACAATCCTAGAGCAACACCCCAACCCTTCTGCCACCAGAGGAGGTATGAACAGCCACAAAAGCAACAGAGGATGAAACGGAACAAACATCACTCCTCTTTCCAGCCATAACCTCTTTCTAGTTCTTATGCTATACCAAAGCTATAATGTTTGGATTACAAACACTACTGGGGGAATGTATGTCAAAAAATATTTCCAACTGAATGGAAAAAAAACAAATTCATGAAAACATTACAGCTGGGCCCAGATTTTTGTAACATAATAAAACCCATTAATCTCTTTCACTCAGTAGCATGGCTCCCTGCATCCTTTCCTGATACTGCTAAACTCTAGTACATTGCTAACTGGGGCATTGTGGAGTAATGTGTCTGAAATTAATTCTCTAGCCAGTACTGAGGACAAGTCTCTCTTAGGTGACATGGGGCCACTAAGAGTATAAGGTTGCTAAGCTTCTTCCAACAGGAAGATCCCACAAAATTGATACTGGCTGAATGGTTAGTCATTCCATAATTTTTTCAAAAAACAGATTTGTTGCCGCTTAGAATTAGGATTTAAGACTTTCTCCTAGAAATCATTACACTCTACATCTGAGAATACTGAATTGTATTAAATACAAATCTAGATAGTCTTCTTGGCTGGTGACTTTTATTTGCCTTTTCTTTAAGTTCTAAAAGTTTCTGTAAATCTTTTAAGGTGAAATGTCAAATGCCCGAGGATCAGAGCAGTCCTTATAAATATACGACAAGAATCATAAAGATGATCAAAGTTTTGTGTTCTCTCTAGTGATGGCAATTTTTCAAAGGTAGGATTGCCTGAAGGTCTTTGAACTACTGTGATTTTGGCGGTAGCTTGTCAAACTTTCTCCCACCAAAAAGACAGCTTTATATTCCTAAAGTTTATGCTTCATGCAGAGTATCAGACAGCCACCTGTAAAGATCAAGAAGGGATTCTCACCTCCCCTGCAATGTATTCTGGGGGTGTTTTTTGGTCTCCTTTCTCTGAAAGATTAGAAATGGCCATAGCTGGAGATGGAACACTGGATCAGGTGGACAAGAGCTCTGAGGTGGCGCCAAGCATTCTCTCTCCTGGGTACATAGCTGGTTTGTTCTTCCTCACATGTGCAGGGTCCGATAGCAAAATATGAGGTCATTAAGGAATTCTCTCCCAGGTCAGACTGTCAATGACGTGGGGTTTTTTTCACCTTCCTCCGCAGTGTGTGGATGTGCGTCACTTGCCAGAATTATCTGGCTATTGCTCACTTAATGATTTCCCTGCCTTTGCAGGAGCTTTGGGCATTGGTGCACCTGAGTCCCTCCTATTCTCTCCTGGCAGCACATAACAGTCTAGTCTCCTAAGGGCTGTAATAGTTTGGTCTAATTTCAGTTGTTGTGTTTAGTGTGCAGGCGTTGGGTGGTGTTGGTGGCCTGTAATATACAGGATGTCAGACTAGATGTAGTGATCCCTTCTGGCTTTAAATTCTATGATTATGACAAAAATTAGTGAAGATCAGATTCGGAGCAGATGATTGATTATGAAAGGTTGCAAGACTGTGTGATTTCATAGCTAAGGCCAGGTCTACATTTAAAACTTATACCAGCATAGCTATGTTGGTTAGGGGTGTGAAAAAAGCCATACGCCCAGCAACACCGACAGAACCGCCAGTGCAGAGGGAGCTACACTGACAGAATAGTGCTTCTGTTAGCATAGCTAATGTCATCTGGGGAGGTAGTACTCCTATACCAGCAGAAAAACTGTTAGTGTAGACTGCTTCTACAATAGGGGGCTATGGAGTGTTGACATAACCTAAGGTTGTAACTCATTAAATCTGTTTATAACAGAAATAATCAGTCCTTCTCCCTCCTAACCCTATCCTCTTCTTTTCTGCTTCAAATTTCTCACGTGGTCTCTTGCAAAAAGAGATTATTTCAGAGGGAACTGTTAGTGGCACCTATATTTAGGTTACCTAACACTTTCCTTTATAAAAGATTCTTGCAACCTTCTTTTTGAGAAGATCTAACACTTCCATTGTTTGTGGCAGAACTTTAACATTTATTAGGAAGAAATCCCTGGGGCCAGAGAATTGCCTTTTCTTTATTCCATACAGGTTTAGCTGAGTTACAAACTTTTGAAAAACCACTACCCACGTCATCTGTGATGTCAGCAAAATTTTGGCTGCATGCCAAAATAATGAAACAAGAACATTCTAATCTAGGCCAGGTCCACACTGCCACCAGACGACACTGCACTCTCAACCCTGGAAGCATACAGCCTGGCTTTGGATGGAGTAGCTGTAGTGGGAGAGAGATGGAGCAACAAGATGGGAAAGAACTGGACTGCACTCTGACAATCCCCCTAGGCCAGCAAATTGCACCAGCGGCCCATCTGTCACTGCCTCTGTTGAGAGAAAGGGAGGATGAGCCACGCTGGGCCAGACTTTCCCCCCTGGAAACAGCATATGACCCAGTGGCCTGTCTCTCTTCTGGAATAGCAACATTCTTCCCCCATTAGCGAATATAGTTAGTTTTGTAGCTCAATTAGCTCTGTGCAGTAAGTGTTGAAGGTTCAGGGTTCCACCCCGCTCATAATATAGGATGGGGGTGTTGGTGTTACAGTTGCATATGAAGGAATTTGAGGAGTATGCTGCTGCAGCAGAGAGGATGGGGAAGGATATTTACAAGATGTTGGTGCCCAGTGAGTCAGACCTTCATTTATTAATATCTGAAGCAGAAAGTGTTGCCAGCTTTACCTGAGCCCACCATTAAGAGCTTCTTTAGTATAGCAGGCACTATAGTCTCCAGTGGGCTCACACACGTCTCCTGACATGGAATGTGGAAAGGATTTTTGTTCATCAGTTTTCATCAATAGATCTCAAAATGCTTGACAGAGGGGGAGAGTAGATGGGGAAAAGGTGGCACAGAGGGGGGAAATGACTAGCCCAGGATCACTCAGCAGGCCATTGGCAGAGCTAGGAATAGAATGCAGGTCTTCTGAGTTCAAGTCCAGTGTTTTTTTGCCTAAGCCACACTGCCTCTGACAGACACTGGCTTCTCCAGGAACACACCCTGAGCATGACAGAAGACACAAGCAGCTGCCTAGTGGAAGAACCCTGAAGCCATGGCTGGAGATGGGGAGGAGGATGAAGGCACTGCTGAAAGGATTTTCATGCATCATGCCTCCCTGGAGGCTGGGAGGGAGTTGGGAGAAGTTGTGTAAGGACATACTTCCCCTCCCCCCCCTCTTTAATTTGTTTTGTTTCAAACTAAATGTGGAAAGTACAACTTGTTTTGCTCTTTATTAGTTTTGTTTACCATTGTGTGTGGTGTTTACCGTTCACAGAACGAACAATTACTTACCCCACAGTGACCATGGTTCTTCGAGGTGCTGTAGTCAGTGTGGATTCCACTGTAGATGCACAACCGCCTCATGCACACAAGACTAACAGCAGTATTTGTCAGACCCACACATGTGCTGTGTGCCTCTTCATACCCATGTGAGGACATAAAGGGCAGAACAGCTGCGACCCTCCCTCAGATCCCTCGTAATTCAAAACTGTGTTGATTGAGAATTCCAAAGAGTGGGGAGGGAGGGTGGGTCGTGGGCTCAACACTGACTAAAACATCTTGAAAAACAGCAATTACTGTAGGGTAACCAACCATTCACTCTTCTTCCACATTAAATGGATTAAAAACTGGCTGACAGGTGTCAAAATGTAATTGTAAAAAAGGAATCATCTTCAAGCAGGTATGTTTCTTGTGGGGTCCTGCAGGGATCAGTTCTTGTCCCTAAACTATGTACCATTTTTACCATGGAAGGAATAAAAATTTGCAGATGACATAAAAGTTGAGGGAGTGGTAAATAATGAAGAGGACAAGTTACTAATAAAGAGTGATACGCATCAATTGGTAAGCTGGGCTCAAGAGACAATGTATATTTTAATATGGCAAAATGTAAAGTAAACAAAGAAACAAGGAATGTAGGCCAAATTTACAGGACAGAGGATTCTATCCTGGGAAACAGTGACTCTGAAAAGGACTTGGGCATTCTGGTGGACAATCGCTGAACATGAGCTCCCAGTGCGATGCTGAGAGCAAAAGAGCTAATGTGATCCTTGGATACATAAAACCAGGGGAATCCTGAATAGGAGTAGAGAGGTTATATTACCTCTGTATTCAACACTGGTTCAATCACTGTTGGAATACTGTGTCCAGTTCTGGTATCCACAATTCAAGATAAACTGACATTGACAAATTCAGAGAAGAACCACAAGAATGATTAAAAGGATTAGAAAACACGGAGAACAAAATGGGCTCTTTAATCTAGCAGATAAAGGTATAAGAAAAAGCCAATGGCTGGAAGTTGAAGCTACACAAATTCAGACTGGAAATAAGGCTCAAGTTTTTAACAGAGAGGGTAATCAGCCACTGGAACAATTTACTATGGGTTGTGGTGGTTTTTCCATCACCAGCAATTTTAAAATCAAGATTGGATGTTTTTCTAAAAAGATAGGCTGTAGTTCAAACCAGAATTAAATTTGTGGAAGTTTTATGGACATGTTATGCGGGAGGCCAGACTAGAGGATCACCAGTGGTCCCTTCTGGCCTCAGAATCAGAGTATGTGTCAACATAGATCCTGCTGTAGGTGATCAGCAAGCAGTATTGCCTCAGAAGAGTGGGACTGAGGAGTTTCAGCTGCATCAAACAGTGATTCTTGTACTGCTTTTCTGAACTTGGCATATGACCTAGCCACTAAGTCCAAGGCACAGTGTTTGAAAAAAACAAAGTAATGGTTCCTCCATGTTACCACCCTACAGATTTCTGGTATGGTCACATTTCTTGAAGCAGGTGGAGAATGCTGCTTGTCCTCTGGAGGAGTGAGCCTTGATGTTCAGTGAGAGAGAACACCAGCCAACTGGTAACATAGTGAGATACATTGTGTTACCCATTTCAATATCTGTGAAGAGATGGCTTGACCTTTAGAACATATGGCTATGGATATGAAAAGACAAAAGCAACAATCTGAATGGTTTGATCCTGCCAACATAATAAAGCAGGGTCCTAGACATAACTAGTACAGTATATGCAATTCCTTTTTTGCTAGTATTGAGTGTGGTTTCAGGCTGACGACAGGTAGGTCGTTTGATCAGTTCAGATGAAAATATGAGAACACTTCAGGAATACACTTTGGGTGAGTCTTAGCGCTACCATGTCCCTATGGAACAGCATATGGGGGGGGGGGGGGGTCAGCCATAAGTGCTTGAAGCTCATTCACTCTTCTGGCAGGACTGATAGCCACCAGGAAGACTGACTTTAGAATGAGGTGGTAAAGGGAGCATTTAAGAGAGGTTCAAACGGAGGCTCCCTGGGCCTCAGGAGGACTAAACTGAGGTCCCAGGCAGGAATAGAGTTTCTGATTGCTGGATAAGTGCATAGTAGTCCCTTGAGAAACTTCTATACCATAGGGTGAGAAGACCAAGACTGACTGTACAGGTGGATGGCAAGCTGACATTGCCTGTAGGTGGGCCTTAATAGAGCTGAACAAAACTCTGGCCTGTTTTAAGTGCAATAAGTAGTTGAGGATTTTTGGCATCGATGACCAGACCATGTTGGGCCACCCATATTGAGAACCTTTTTCATTCAGTTGGGTACATCCTGCTGGTAAATATTCTCTTGCTCTGAACCAAGATTTCCCAGACTCGTAAGGAGCAGTCCTATCGGTGGTACTTAACCAGCCAACAGTCACGCCATCAGGTGCAGTGACTCTAGGTCTGGATGGAGTATCTGAGCTATGGCGCTGTGAGATCAGGTCCGGATGGCCTGTGAGCTTGATAGAAGGTTGAATGAATATTTGTAACAGGTCTGTCAACCAAAACTACCTCGGCCCATATGGGGCAATGAGAAAGAGAGTGGTTCTGTATCTCCCGATTTTGGAGATTCCCCTGATTATCAGGGTAAATGGCAGAAAGTAGGCCTCTGCTCCACTGTAGAGGGAAGGAATCTAGTAGCAATCCTGAGATTAGTCCTCTCCTAGAGCAAAAGTTCTGAAATTTGGCATTTGCCTTGGGGGCAAACAAATCTATGAGGAGGGATCCCCAGTGGCAGAGCACTGATCTTATGACAGACCTCTGCAAGGACCATTTGTGGCTGGTTACTGACTGCCTGCTCAGGAAATCCATTGGGTTGTTGCTGACTCCCACAAGATGAAGGGCCATTGGGGTCACTGCATTCAGTTGGCATCATGCCCAGAAGTTGAGGGCTGACAAACAGACTAGGAACGGGTGCCCTCCTATTTATGTAGTATGTGGTTGTCATGTTGCCTGAAGATTCGCACTACTGAGTTCTAGAGAACAGACAGTAATGCCACATAGGCTAGTCTGATGGCTCTAAGCTCAAGGACATCATCATCATGCCATCTGGACACCATGTTCCTTGAAGCTGCAGGTGGCCCAAATGGGTCTCCTAGTCTGTCCCTGATGCGTTCCTGGACAAAATCTTCAACAGGGAAGGGCCTGAAAAGCATACCTCTTTCCATGCATTTGTGGGATTCAAGCACCAAGTCAGCTCTGTAATTAAGTGCTGGGACACTCAAACTTTTCTGTCTATTCAATGACTGAGGAATAGACCAAACCAAGCCAGAGCCACTTCACTGTGGATGAAGTCTGGCAAACAGCCTCAAGTACATGCATGCCAATGTGACCTAACACTGCAAGACAAGTCTATTCAATTGCCGCCTGATTTTATACAAGTTGGAGAATGAATGATTTTAACAACGGGAACCTGTCCTCCAGCAGGTACACCTTTTCTGATCTGGAGTGAATCATGGTCCTGCTTTGAGCAGGGGGGTGGACTAGACCTCCTGAGGTCCCTTCCAACCCTGATATTCTATGATTCTATGGTTCCTCCTATGAACTCTATTGTTTATGATGGGGTGAGCAATGATTTTTCGTAGTTCACAAGGAGGGCCCACCTGAGTGACTAGGAATAACGAGCATTCCAGCCTCATCACTGTCTACTGCTGTGATTTGCCTCTGATCAGCCAGACTTCCTCACACGGGTGTATGAAATACCCTGCTTTCTCAGGTGGGCCAGTACCACTGTTGGGCATTTTGTAAATATCCTCGGTGCTGTGGAGAGTCCAAAAGGCTCCAAAAGAGTCCAAAAGTAGTATGCATCTTGCAAGTCAAGCGCCATGAACTAATCTTGAGCCTGAAGACATGGAATGATTGAGGCAAAAATTACTAGTGTGAATCTGAGGTGGCATATATATTTTGTCGTTCCAAATCAAAAGAAGAACAAATTTAGAAATCCTCTGTGAACCGAATTATCATTTTCTAGCCAGCTCTACTTATCAGCATAAACTGTATGAGAAACACGGCATACCCAAATCATCTTACTAAGAGTAGGAAACTGAAAAAAGCATAAAGACCAAGACACTTTTCAAAAACAAACAGCTCAGATACCATAATGATGAGCACAGTCTAAAAATGTAGACAGATACATTACACAAGTGACCAACAGGAAGCTTCAGAAACATGCAAAATCAACACACACTAATTTGCAGCAGCGAGGAGTGAGCCATTTGTATGAAGCATTAATGCAGGGAAGAGAAACGGAAGTTATAAATTATGTTCAGCTCTTTGCAAAGTATACAAAAGCACCGGAAATGAAAGGAGGTAGAAGGAGAGTGGAAAGTCTAAGAGGTCCCAGTTCCACAGTGAAAGAAGTCTTGAAGAATTGCAAGATCCACAATGTCTTCTAAGCATATCCAAGTGCTGCTTATCCTTCAAAAGCCAGTGGAATGCTATCACTCAGTCCACATTCAGGTACTGACACTAAAATCAGGTAGATAAAGTGGGTGAGGTAATAATACCTTTTATTGGACCCATCTGCTGGGTTGGGATTCCTGCCCCTCCAATCTTTCAAAGAAGTTGGCCCAGTAAAAGATATTCTCTCACCTACCGTGTCTCTCTAATATCCTGGGACCAACACGGCTACAACTACACTGCATACTAAAAACTGGTGGTAGCTCTTATGGAAACTGAACCCTGTTTTCTGCTATGAGCGCTCCATACTCACTCTCTCTAGATTGCTTTTTGAAGCAGTTTTTTCTTTACTTAGGGTAGCCATCAAATGAAACCGAGTGCAGAATTAACAAGAGACTTAGCTCTCTTTAGCTGTTAACGAAGTATGGTCTTTTACAAGTACGCTAATAAATTCTGGAAAAGAGGATGTGATGATCTGATGAATCTATATGTAGTTTATGACTTCTGTTTGTGTATATTCACTTTGATCATCTTTGCTTTCCTGCTTTTCACCTCCATCATAAACAAATTCCAGAGGTTGGTGACACAGGGCTAACAACAAGATCATTAAACTCTGATGATTGCCTATTTAAATGGAGTACCCTTGGGCAAAGAGATGGCTACCACCCAGGGCCAATCAATTTTTCAAATCTGAATTTTAGGAGGGGAGGTAACTAAGCAACAGATTCTCTGGATGGGGACTTTGCTCACCAGATCAGGCTGATCAGGGAGTCAGCTGACAAAGGGTCAGAGGTTATAAGAGACAGGGTCTCACCAGCCATTTTAGAAGGAGAGGGAGAAAAGACCAGTTTTGTAAAGGACAGCTCAGTATGCAAGAAACATACCTGACTTACAGTCCTGCAGACTGGGAATGTGCTGCTTCATTCAACTACATAATTGAGTGCAAGAAAACACACTAAACAGGAGAAAGGGAGGAGTGGAGCACGGCTCCAATCCATGATACCCCGAGAAACTTAGTTAACCCGTTGGTGACCACTTTACTACATCTACAGAGACTCCATGTTTCAGAGCAGAAGCCAGGTGCAAGAGAGTGGGAGAGAGGAAGGATCCCGGATTCCCTAGACTATGCTGACTTAAGTACAAAGAACACTTAAGAGTGGTGAGGAAACAGATGCAGGGAAATGCATACGTATATATTTATTATTTTGTATATTTCTTGTGCTAGCTCAAGTAGAGAGTAATTGTGTGTCTCTGCTTTCAACTATAATGTGGCCCTGAAGAGCTGAGATGTAAATCCAGAACCCTGACAAAGTTGGCGCTCTGAAGAAACATGTGCTTAAACTACTGAGGAGTCTGCAGGTCAGTACTGGTCCTGGGAGCCTAGTGCAGCTGGGTTGCATGGTCTTATTTCCCTGAAGGGGTAATAGGCAGCCTGTGCCTACGAAGTGTGCCAGAAAGGCCAAGGGAAGAGACAGTGTTACAGGCTACTCTCCCCAATTTACGAGCACACGGGCCCAGTGTGTAAGGCCCAAATACAACAGTCTGGTAAGCATCCAGCCAGGAAGAGCTTTATCAGGGCTTTGTGCCCTATTACAGGCAAAAGGAATTACAATCAATGATTTTCTGGATAATAAAAGCAAAAATACAACCACACATTTCACATAAAAGTTAAGATGGTTATCAATTATTCCGAGAGCTAGCGTCTATATTTGAGGGATGCTGCTTTCTTTGCACGCTTTCCACGTTCTACAGATTAACTTTTGGGAGGGGTGGAATGGTAGGGACCCTATCACTGAACACAATATTTAGCATCCCATTTAAAAAAATATATATTACCATAGGTGAATAACCCTTCTCTCTTTGATCACATCCACCTTTTATAAAACCTCATGCTAGAAGCACTCACCGTGACCTACAACAGCATTTCAGGCCTGAAAGAGAGAGGCTTTTTGAAGACAAAGGAAAGATGACAGACTGATAATCACATTTATTTGGGCATCAGAATTTTTCTGGATAGAATCTGTTTATAAATATTTTGTTATGGTAGGATTTCTGGCCCAAACCCCAAATACACACACTTCTACCCAGATTTTTGATTCAGTCAATGGCTTCTTCCTGAGTTCCCCCTTTAAATATTACTTAACAGGCTAAACTTGCGTGTCAGATTTATATCACAAAATTATGGTGTCATACTGACACATCACAATACTACTATTACTACATAAAAACCCAAATGAGAGGATATTTCACAAGCACCTACATTTTTAAAATGGTCACTATATAGGACAGACATTAAAAATGAAGTTGGGGAATATACAAAAACTTGCTTCAAAGTAGATGAAGTGATGTAACCCTTTTTAAAAACACAAATGCTCTTCTATGACACCAGATGAGGTCAAGAGACTTGGGTCTTAGTATTCTGGCTCTGATAGTGAGTTTCTGTGTTGCTTTGGATGCATTACTTAACCTCTCTGAACCACAATTTCTGTTTTATAGATGGAGATCATTGTGAAGTTCATTGACATCTACATATAAAGAGAGATATACAAGTGCTAAGTATTGACAACAAAAGCATTACTTTCCAGTTCAGCACTCAATTGCAACCTGTCTTCTCAGCTCTTTCCTATAAGAGGTTCAACAAATAAAACCAACCTACAACATTCAGCTGTCAAACTTCCTCGAAAAAAACAAGTCTTGACTTCTGACTACTAAATGATTTAAAAAAAAATTCCATTAAAAACATCCACACTAGATCTTAAATAGCCTAATTATAAATATTTTACTGCTCACACTGACATCTATTCATTGTTGTCACATATTCATAAGCACAAATTCAGGCATCAGGAACCCAGGTACATGTATCCCACCTCTTACATAGTGCACTCAATGGATTAGAAGCACAGCTGCCAGCTTCCAATTGTTCCAGGGGGTACTCAACCCCTGCTCAGCTCCAGGCCCTGCCCCACTCCACCCCTTCCCCCAATGCCCCACCCCACCTCTTCCCGCCCTCTCCCGAGTGCACCCCATCCCTGCTCCTCCCCTCCACCCCCCAGCGCCTCCTGCATGCCACAGAACAGCGGCTGGGAGACGCTGGGAGGGAGGGGGAGGAGTTGATCAATGGGGCCACCAGTGGGCGAGAGGTGCTAGTGGGTGGGAGGGAGGGAGCTTGGCTGCTGGTGGGTGCTAAGGACCCGCTAATTTTTTTCCATGGGCTGGAAGTCCAGAGTTGGCACCTATGATTAGGAGTCCAAAAGTGTCCCTGTTAAGTGTCTCAGTATAAACATTGCCAAGCAGTCAGAGTATGTGACATACCAATGGGATGCAGTTTTTCATATAATTTAAATTTTGGTAATAATTGAGTTGTAAAAAGTCAATTTTCCCTCTTGAAGCGGATACATTTTGGCACTTAAAATGCTAGTCTATAACCCAGGGGTGGCCAAACTGCGGCTCATGAGCCGCATGCAGTTCTTTTACAGTTAATGTGCGGTTTGCAGACACCTCTGCTCCAATTCTCCGCTTACCAGACTGTGGTGGAGAGCTTGGGGCTTCTGCCTAGTGGGGACGGAAGCCCTGAGCCGGGCCCGGTAGGCGCCTCCCACAGGGAAGGAAGCCCTGAGACCTCCCCCCCACACACAGGGCAGAAGCCCCCAACCCCACCGCCCTGCACTGCAGCAGGCGTGCAGCAGCTTTTGAACTTCTGAATATTGCTGTATGCGGCTCAGAGAGTCAGTAAGTTTGGCCACCCCGGAGAAATCCTGACTATCTGGTGGTGCTTAGGTGAGATGTAACAATCAAATTAACACTTAAATTCTCTGTCTAGCATAGGCTTGTAAGTGAACAATTACCAGCTTGCTCTTTTGTTTGTTATTTTTAACATGTTTTAATATTCCTTTACTTCCTGTAAGGAAACAAAATGTGTCAATTCAATTCCCAACAACACTGATGATTAATCAGAGTGAATATTTTAAATTTTCAGTAAATTCTAGATTAAAAATAACGTTCCAACACTGAGATTAAGACAATTTAAATCTATACCATACGTCTTTATTCAAATCTCGTATGATTAAGCTCCTTCATTTTCAGTTTAAATCAATTGTTACCGAAAAAATCCTGGGTTTTACAAAAAGTATTATTAGTTTTTTCCCCCCGATTTTCATTATGCTTTTGTATCATTCAATTATATAAAAAATAACTTGTTTTATTAGGAAAATACAATACATTTCATGAGATATGTGTTACGATAATACATTAATCTGTGTGAATATGAAAAACTGCCTGTTGAAGTAAAGCTATGTATTAGCCTAGAAGATACACAAAAACAAACAGGCAGGCACACAAGCTCTGAAGTGCGTGTGTATCTGAACATACTGATGAATCTCACGTGCACCATGTACACATTTCAAGCTGATAGCAGATATCGGTTTAAAGATCTGACACACTAAAATGGGAAGAAAATGAAAATCTGTATCAAAATACATTTCAGAATACAACAAAGTATTCAAAAGTTTTAAAAAATAAGAAACAGGAGAAAAGAAAAGTTGAGTGTATGCGCTGCAAATGGTGTGGCCCAATTATTAAATGTAAATATTTATAGCCTAATAATTCTAAGTCTACAACAGTAAACTGCTTCTTCAAATGAAAAATTTTATTTGAGATTTAGTGATGTATTGTTTTCTTAACCTCAGAGGTGGTATTGTGTTTTGAGTTCTTTTTAGTTCTGCAGCAAACCACACTGAATTCCACTAATCAAAGCATTAATCTACTGAATACTTTTTCCCCATCTTCCTATTCACCAAAATAAACCCGATATTTACCCAGAAAAATTATTAATATTTTTTTCCACTGACATTCACCTGTTTTTGTTGTAGTAAACACTGATAAATTCCCGGGAAGAATTAAATAAAGTAAAAACCAAAAACGAAGGGACATACATAGGATGTTAAAATGGATTTTAAACTTTATATTTAACTGCATAGATCACTTGGTAGGCATTTTTCATAACCCATTCTTTCTTTCTACTGATACTGTATTTTAATTTTCAGTGCTGTATTACATGTGCTTGACTGGTGGAGGCCAATTTGAAGAGTTAATATTTTGACAGGATGGTATATTAGAACAGTGGTTTTCAACATATGCTCCGCAGACCACTGGGGGTCCACAGACTATGAAGAATTCCAAAGGGGTCTGCAGCTCCATTTGAAATTTTTTAGGGGCCCGCAAATGAAAAAAAAGGTTGAAAAAAATCACTCCATTAGAGAGTTACTGCTAAAGAACAGTGAACAATCTTAAAACAAAGTAACAGAGCCTAGGGCATACAGCTCATTAGGACCCACAGAACCTCAAGGCATATGTCTTAGATTTGTTTATTTAATGCCAAGCCTCTTCCCAGCATCAGGATAAAAATAAGGCCAACATTAATTTGCCCCTGGCATTAGTTTACTCAAAACTATTTCTTAACCCATCTTGTAGGAATTCATTATGTGTAAACAGTATCTCCTTGTGACAGTCTGTATCTCGGGGGAACACCCTATACCACTATGTGCATCCTTATAATATGATGGTGTAGTATCCAATGCAAAGTTTGTCATGTCGGGTGTCTTCGGAAGGCTCATGTTGCACTGAGTATTGTTGTTAGAGTAATGTTATAGGTTGTAATTTCATGTATCTAGTGATGAGGCTGAAAATATGCCCTCATGGCTTAAAACAAGGCCAGGCAAAAACTCTCTAAGAGCAGAGGGGCAGTTCACACCTCATCAGGGCATGTATGGGACAAACCCAGCCCAGCCTCACAGGAACAAAGGACTCTGGCCTAGGCGGCAACAAAGGATCCTTTGGACTCTCGAGTGAGTCACCCCCCCTTCCTTTGGTCAGTTTGGGACTACAATGAGGTAATGCTCACCTGACTCTGAAGGGGGGGGGGGAGGGGCAAAGCCAAGAGGGAAGAAAGAACATGATAAAAGGGAAAGACATTTGCCATGCTCTTCCTCTCTCTTCCAGCTCCATCTACAGGCATCATCACCAAGCGACTGAAGCGCTGATCAAAGGGGAGAGCCTGGCTGAAGGGCAACCATCCAGCCTATGATGAAAAGCATCTAAGTTTGTAAGGGCACTGAAAGTGTTAAGATCAGCTTAGAACAGAGGTGGGCAAACTACGGCCTGTGGGCCACGTCCGGCCCGCGGGACCGTCCTGCCCGGCCCTTGAGCTCCCGGCCGGGGAGGCTCACCCACAGCCCCTCCCCTGCTACCCCTCTGCCCCGCAGCCTCAGCACGACGCGACGCCAGCGCAAGAGGGGGCTGCACTGTGGGGAGCAGGAGAGCAGGGAGGGAGGCTCACCTGCAGCCTCAGGGGAGCAGGCGGGAGGTGCGGTGGCGGGAACGCTGCGAACGTGGGCGGAGGACTCAGGAGCAGCCGGACGGAGAAAAGCGGCGCTTTGAAGGGGAAACCGCTGCTTCTCTCCAGCTGCGCGGCTGCCCCTGCTCCTCCTGAGTCCTCTGCCCATGTTCACAGGGCCGCATTCTGAAAGGGGCTTTGGGGGGGGGGGGGGGGGGGGGGGGG
>QXTE01000056.1:427939-585162 GCA_003942145.1 Platysternon megacephalum | reverse complement strand
GGGGTGTGGATAGGGGTCGGGGCAGTCAGGGAGCGGGGGGGGGGGGTCGGATAGGGGGCAGGGTTCCAGGGGGGAAGTTAGGGGCAGGGGGTCCCAGGAGGTGGTGGTCAGGGGACAAGGAGTAGGGGGGGTTGGATGGTTCGGAGAGTCTGAGGGGGCAGTCAGGGGGTGGGAAGTGGGACGGGGCGGATAGGGTTAGGGTTTGGGGAGGCACAGTTTTCCCTACCCAACCCTCCATACAGTTTTGGAACCTCGATGTGGCCCTCAGACCAAAAAGTTTGCCCACCCCTGGCTTAGAATGTGTTTTGCTTTTATTTCATTTGACCAAATCTGACTACTTGTGCTTTGACTTATAATCACTTAAATCTATCTTTGTAGTTAATAAATTTGTTTGTTTATTCTACCTGAAGCAGTGCATTTGGTTTGCAGTGTGTCAGAGACTCCCCTTGGGATAACAAGCCTGGTACATATCAATTTCTTTGTTAAATTGATGAACTCATATAAGCTTGCAGCATCCAGCAGGCATAACTGGAGGACGGAGGTTCTTGGGTTGTGTCTAGGGCCAGAGACATTGGCTAGTGTCATTCAGTTGCACAATCCAAGGAGCAGCTTACATGTCAGAGGCTGTGCATGAACAGCCCAGCAGTGGGGGTTCTCACAGCAGAGCTGGCTCCCAGAGTCAAGGAGTAGAGTGACCTAGCAGATCACCGGTTCAGATAACAGCAGGGGAACGTCACACTCCTAAATATAATTTTTCCCTTTTGTACAAAGACTGTGCCTAGGTGTTGTTTCAGAAGAGTACACTAATTTGAAATTCATAAATAAAAGATTTCTTAAGTCTTAGAAGGTGCAAGGAGGCTGAAGGCGGCTTAAGGAAATAGTCTTGCATGCCACAACATAAATTGTCAGCAGCCACTCCAAGGTTCAGATAAAAATAATGAGCACAGTATTTACAATACCAAATGAAAGGGGTGAGAGGAATAGAATTGGAGTACAAAACAGTCATAAGATTATTATTTTTAAATAAAGAAGCAATTGCTGTTTTATATGAGTGTGTTAAAGCTGGAACACAGTTATTCCATAAAGCAGTTAAATGAATATGCAAAATCAAACAATTTCCCAGAGCCTGGATTAGTGGAACCTGACATGATGAGGTTGTGCCTGCACTCATTCTTCTGTGTACCTGCAAAAACGTGACATGCCACTCAAAGCAATACATATTTTTTAAAGCAGGTAAAATAGGACAAGTATACTGCCTTTTAAACATGAAATAAGGACTTCCCCACTATCTAGTTCTTTCAATGGATGAAACACTTAGGAAGAAATACTCATGTGATTTTCAGTTAATTATTTTCCTGATATTTACCAACAGCTACAAAATGATTATACTATGTGATAAATAAAAACAGATACCTTTGCAAGCTTAACTATAAAATATTACCTGCCACTAAAAAAACATTAGGGTTAAACTGAATAGTTGAAAATAGTATTTTATTTTATTGTCTAACATGTTTTTAAATTGGTCAGGCTATGTAGAAAGACTTAAAATCCATCTAATAGATTACATTAATGTAATTAAGAGTGTCCCCAAGGTCTGCAGTTAAACAGTTATTGGATTACTATATTTAATTAGATATCTTTACCTTAGCTAATTGTGAGAAGCCACCCCAAATATTCTTTACCGAATGTATCAGCTCTCCCCATATTCCCTGATGGAAAGTGATGACAAATGAATCTTTGTTTGTGTATTATGCATTTTTAACTCATACTAGTGTAAATTTAAAGCTTTAGTTAAATGTGACAAAAAGGAATTTCATCCTAGATATCACAACCAATGAATTTGTTTAGTGAACAAGAGCTGGCATACTATGTACTGTGTACAGATCTTGACTTTAGAAGCAAAAATAAAGCGGTACTAAAATACACAGTATTTGGTTCTTTTTTGTTCTATCTATACTGAATCTGAAATGGAATTAAAATATTTCATGGGTTGTAGTCTACATACACCTTCTAAGACACATCAAATGAAGCTTCATTGACTATTCTACGAGACCTGTTTTGACACAGAGAGAAATGACAACTTCCTTCACCCATTACCTCATAGTACTAGCCATACCAATCATAAGAGGAGCCAGCTGTACTAAAAATGGATTAAATTAAACAATCCTTTTGGTATGGTCTTTTAATATTGCTATATTAAAGTTGAGTTCGTTTTTTTCACTCAAAGCAAGGATTCAATCTTATTTTTTTATGAAGAACACACTGTTTTTTCACCAAATTTACAGCATATAGATTCAGTAAATGTTGAGCTTTCTGGGGATTTTCAACTAACCCTGCTGCTTAATTTAGAAGTAAAATTAAAAAATGAGACCTTTAAGAATTCTCTCTCATGCTTCCCTCACAAACATACAACACAGCACACTTAACTTGTGCATAAACTGTATATCAACTATGAATATTTGCTAATGTTGCTGAGATTGCAATGAAGGTTTTGCATTATACCGTGATAGAGATTAATGTTTAGTTTGCTTCCTTATCTGATGAACGCACAAGAAAAGAATTCCTGACCAAGGAATTCCTGACCATCAATGTTCTCCTTAAAGTTAAAAGGAGGAAGACTTCATAAGCACTCTAAAAGAAATCAGTTTCAATAAGGATATTTTTAGAATTCTTTTTCCGGGTTTAAATTAAGGGGTTTCTTTGCAAAGGAGGAGTAGTAAGAGACCCATTTTTATAACTTAAGGTCTATTATGAGAGCTATAAACTAAGTATTATTACTTTTTGGAATTTTCTGAACAACAACATCCCCACGTTCTTTTACACAACCAGGGCTCTCTCAAACAAATATCTTACAAAGTCTGTTATCTTGAAGTAAATATATTTATACCAAACTGGTATCTTATAGAAAAGGAGTGTTGTCTTATTCTCTGCTTAGACACACTGACTAGTTTGCCTGCCTTTTGGCAAATGGTTTCTAGTCTTAGAACTTACCATTTGCTGTATATTTCCAATTTGCAGTTAAAGACTCCTATCAAATATTTATACAAAGCACTGCTCAGAAGTCATAAGTGGAGCAGCGATAAGGACAACTTGTTCATTAACTGGAGGTCTTCCAGATGTTTTGTCTTAGGGTGCTTCACTACCTGTTTTCCTTCCCCTCTACTTCTGAAACCTTGCTTCTAGCCAGATTTTGTGGTTAAGAAGGAACTGGAACAGTGGTGAGTCCACCCTATATGCCTTTCCATCAGAGCATGAGAATGTAGATACAGGTGCAGACCCCACAGACAGTGCTACTAAAAGTCTCCAATCAAAAGCACATGAGCATACGCACACCTAAAGTGAAACACCCATAAGGACAAAACATCTTGAACTCCAGTTACTAAACCAGTAACCTCTCCTTTTGTTTTAATATTCTATACTATTGTTTTATACTGTTTTAAAAGATGTGCTCCACTTGTGTGACTTCTGAGCAGTGTCCAAACTATGAGAGGAGGTGCTGAGGAGACAGAACTAGTATTGACTGAAGAACAGCCACACCAAAGGCTGCATCTGCCCTGGAAGCATGAACAATAGCATAGTGCTGGGGAAAAGTGTCGCTTTACAAATGTCCATAATGGATATGTTTTTAAGCAGGCAATAGAGGTAGATTGTGCCCTAGTGGAATGGGCAGTCACCCTACCTGGAGGTTGGGGGGTGCATTCTAGAGGCTTCATAATATGCAAAATGTACCAGGACAGACCCATTTCAATAGTCTTTGGATAGAGACAGGGGGTCCCTTCATCCTATCTACAAAAGAGACAAAAAATCTAGGAGATGCTGTGAAGGGCTGAGTGCTTTCAAGGTAGAATGCAAGAGCTCTTCTCACGTCCAGAGTGTGAGGACTAGCTTCTTCCCCTTGAAGTGTGAGTTTGGGATAGAAGACTGACAACTGAATTTCTTGACTGATGAGGAAGTCCAATGAGACTTAGGGCAGGAAGCGAAGATTGGAATGTACAGTCACCTTCTTTCAGAAAAATACCATGCAGGGTGTACCTGCCACAAGGGCTCCCAACTCCCCTATGAATGAGGTTTTGAAGGATAAATGAAAACAAAAAACTTGCTATTGGCGAAGGGTGATTTCATCAACATTCTAAGAACTAGATGGGGGTGGCCAATCTGTGGCTCCGGAGCCACATGCGGCTCTTCAGAAATTAATATGCGACTCCTTGTACAGGCACCGACTCCAGGGCTGGAACTACAGGCACCAACTTTCCAATGTGCCGGGGGGTGCTCACTGCTCAGGCCCTGACTCAGCCACAGGCCCTGCCCCCACTCCACCCATTCCTGCCCCCTCCACTGAGCCGCCGTGCCCTCACTCATCCCCTCCCCCCCCCAGAGCCTCCTGCATGCCACAAAACAGCTGATTGGGAGGTGCAGGGAGGGAGGGGGAGGCGCTGATCAGCGGGGCTGTAGGTGGGTGGGAGGCGCTGGGAGTGGGGAGAGCTGATGTGGGGCTGCTGATGTATTACTATGGCTCTTTGGCAATGTACATTGGTAAATTCTGGCACCTTCTCAGGCTCAGGTTGGCCACTCCTGAACTAGATTAAGGGCCGAATGCACAGGCTCTCTGACGTGAGGCAAAAGTTTGGTCAGACTCTTAATAAACCCTAAAGTTATAGAGAGTGTGATTACTGAAACCCCACAACAAAAAACTGTAAGAGCAATCAGATGGACTTTGATAGAGTTCAGTGACAAACCCAGAGTTTTAAAACTCAGCAGGTACTCTAGTCCACTCTGACAATTTTTCCTAAAATACTTAATTAACTTTAGAAAAAAAACAAATAAATATGCACATATACATGCCCAAATCATTGTGATTTATTTATGTAGGACTTTTTTTTTTTTTTTGGCAGACTCAATAATAAAAATAATGTACAATTGTCTCTATTCTTTACTGGACCTAAACAGAATAGAAATACAAATAAGGTGCTCTGCACATTCTTGTTTTTTTTCTTATTGTTCCTTTTGCTTTTTTAGTTGCCTTTTTTTTTTTTTTTTAAAGACTTGCTAGATATTAAGTCTGCTGTAAAAAGTGATGTTAAACACACCAATATCACTTTTCACAGCAGACTTACTCAGCCCTGGCAATCCCAGGGACAAATTGAGCCCTGGATGAGGAGGTGGGCACGAAGGCAGCAGGAGCCAGGTGCAATGGGGCACTAGGGAAGGCAGCGGGGGGGAGGGATGGTGAGCTTGGGGAACGGAGCCCAAAGCCCCTGGGGAACGGAGCCTACCACCTGCCACCCCAGGGCTAAAGCCCAACCCCACTGCACCTGGGAAAGTGGGAAAGTCACTGGCTGTCTGCTCCTCCAGCTTTTTTTTCCTCCAGAGAGGGGCCACCTCTTTGTCTCCCCCCTTCCCCTAATAACTACCCAGAAGGCTGTGGCCGTAAGAAAAGCCCCTGGTGGCTGCATGCAGCCACGGTGGCTGCATTTGAGAAACACTGCTCTAATATGTGAGTGAGGTGTGACTCAGAGGGAGATAATGCCTGCTGGGTGCACCAGGAATGGAATCGCTTTCGCAGGCAAGTCTTGCTCATGGAGGGTTTCTTACCATTCAATAGCACATTCTGTACTCCAAAAGAACAATCCATTGATATGCTTGAGAGCTATCGAGAAGCCAGGCCTGGAGCTGTAACATGGAAAGACTGGGGTGAGTTATTGTTCCCAATTCTTGGGTCGATAGGTCTGCTGTCAGAGGCAGGTGAAGCGGTGGCCCCAGAGGCAGGTGAATCAGGCCCGGGAGCCATGCCAGGCTAGTGTTGAGGATGATTATTGCTTTCTTTTGCTTTACTTTGTTCAGGAACTTGAGGTGCAATGCTGTTGGAGGACAGGCACATAAAAGAGTTTGAGACCAAAGAGTGAAGAAGGTGTCTTCTGAAGAGTTGCAGGCTGAATCCCTTCCCTCGAGCAGAACCAACAATATTTTGTGTTGGACAGTGTTGCGAAGAGATCTTTTCCCAGGAAGCCCAGGGTGAAAAACATCTTTTGTAGGATAGGATGCTCAGGTGCCCTGTAAATCTGGTAAACATGCTGGTGAGATGTAAATTTGGTGTATTATGCACCAGTTCCAAAGTTCTATTACTTCTGCACACAAGGATTGGGATATAAACCATCAAGGAGGAGTGATATAATACCTAGTCGCTCTGTTGTCTGTCATGACTATGACTATGACTGAGGTAGAAAGTTGTTGCATGTGTACCAAACTGCTCTGAGCTTGAGTAGATTGATGTGAAGAGCAGACTCCTTAGGAGTCCATCTGCTTTGTACCATGTGGTCCCGGAGACGAGCTCCGCACCTTACTAAGGAGGAATCTATGGTGACAGTCTTCGTGGAGGATGGATGCAAGAACTGGACTTCCATGCAAACCTTGTGGGGACCCTTCCACCAACTGAGAGAGTCAAGAACTCTGAGGGATATACACCCACTTGGACAGTTTGTGGTTGTTGAGAGTGTAGACAATTCTGAGACAGACTTGGATGAATCAGGTATACAGTCTGGCATGAGGTGTTATGAACATACAGGCTGCCCATGATTCAGAAACTGCAGGCAGGTCTCTGTTGTGGTTTGAGGGCCCAACTGGAGCATGGAGATGAGGCTGGACATAGCAACAAACTCGTCCATGGGTAAATAAGCCCTGGTGGCTGTGGAGTGCAAGGTGGCCCCTGTGAAGTTGATGGAAAGGTGTTAATGTAGATGTTTCTGCACTGAGTTGCAGCTCCAGAGAGTGGAAGAGACTTGGGGGCTTGCTGGTTGCTGACCATATGTCAGGAAAGGAACAACACTTGAGAAGCCAGTCATCCAGAAAGGGGAAGAGGACTATTCCCATCTTCTGCAGACGGGCTATGATGACTGAGAGGACCTTTGTCAAGACTTTTGAGGCAATCACAAGGCCAAAGGGAAGCACTTAAATACTGATAGAAATCTTTGCCAAAGAGGAACCACAGGAACTCTATGAGCTATGTGCTCTATTATATGAAAATATTCATCCCAAAGGCCTTAAACCAGTCCCCTGGATCTACTGATGGTATTAGCCAGGACTAGCCTCCATCCTCCTTTCTTCTTGGGTACGAGGAAGTACATGGAGTAGAACCCTTTGCCAATAAAAGGGGTGGGGGCAGGGAAGAGAGAACTAGTTGAATTGTCCCAATGAACAGGATGGGTTGTACCTAGTGCATTAGGAGACCTACATGAGAAGGGATCCTGAAAAGGGAAGGAGAGGAGGGATAAAGGAAGTGAATGGCATAGCCTGATGTAATGACTTCTAGTATCCGTCTGTCTGATGTGATGTGCACCCAAAAAACAAAAAAGCGGGGACTCCCAAAAGCATAGAGCATGTGCCAGAAATTAATAAAAACAAAAATGGTAAGAATAAAACAAGTTAGCTAGCTAAAACTTTGAAACTAATAGACACTGCAACACTCCATCTCTAGCTGCAGGTGGTTGAGACGGAACTGTAGTGGCGATGGGTCCGCCCTTCCCTATATGCCCTCAGATCAGAGCACAGGGATATGACAACACTGGTATGGACACTGTGAACACTGCTATCAAAAATGTCCTATCTAAAGTGCATGTGGGGCACGCACGCCTAAAATGGAGCATCCATAGGGACAACTACTCAAAGAAGTTATACAGTTGCATTCCACAGTCTGTGTATACACACTGGGAGGTAATAAACATGATTTTATGAATATCGGGATGCAATCCATAGCCAAATATCACAAATTATTGGATATTTATTATTCCCAAATGATCCTCCTCAGTCTTCCTAGTGGAAACAGTCACACAAAAGGAAATGAAGAATTAATCTCTTTACTGCTAGTAGCTGCTCAGCTACTGATAGCCTCTCACTGGAAAAAGAAAAATAGTCCAGCCATAGAGGAATAGTTCAAAAAGATAAGGAAGGTGGTTGTTATGGAAAAATTAACATACTGACTAAGTACCCAGCAATACAGACAGAGGACAAATAGATACTTTGGATTTTTCGCTACCTTTTATTCAATACTCAAAGTACCTTCATCTGCAAAAACCAGAGCACACCTGTCCAATTTTTTTTTTTAAATAGGCACACTGGATAGACTTGCCTAGTCTGTTAAATGGGTAATTAAAGACTTCACTCAATTTAATAAAATCACTAGAAATGACACGTCATAGGTGTTAGAATGATGCTCACTCTGTGATGTGGTAACATGGTAACATTTTGTTAAACAAAGATCTGATGACTGTATTCCTGTATAATGTCTCTTTAAACAAAAGCTCACTGTTGTAATTATTATTTTGTTTCTGATATTTACATGGCAAGGATTTCTAAACCTGTTAATACTTCCTAAATAAATAAATAGTGAGGGGTAGGTGAGAAAGCTAAAAACAATCCTTTGTTTTATGACTAAGGAGATGTTATTTTCCTTGGCACTTGGTGTCTCTCCCTGGTTGATAAAGCAGAAATTTCCTAGGAATTTCCTTAACTGGAATATTTAATATAATTAAATAAGCAACTAAACATCAGCATGTAAGCTATCATCCTCCAAGCATGACCATGAAAATAATTTTAAGTATCTCGTATAATTCAGTAAAGATGCAGGCACATATGTAATAATAAAATTATTCTTATGATGTTAAAGTAATAGCCAGTTTTGCATCAATATTGAGGTCTACCCCTTACATCTCTTTCTTTGGAAGAGGACTCTGCAGCTTCCTGAAATGAGGACAGCTTAAGAGTCTGCCTGCTAGAATCCTTTCCGTCACAGATGGGGCAATATGGTTTGGGCAAGGTATCAAGTGCTGGAGCTAGAAGGGAAGTTCACAGAGGTAACAAAGGATTCAGTTCCAGCTGAAGCATCACATGTAAAAGTTTCCTTTAATGGAAAGGACTTCAGCAACCTTCTCAGTCCCAAGGAGCCTCAGAGGGTAAGGTGGTGGATGCTAAGCAGGCTCTGGAAAAGAGACCTTTTAGGAACTTCAGGTAATGTACTCCAAGTACTGCTCAGTTATGTGCTTTTTCACACAGAAAGCCCTGACTTTACTGGCAACAGCCAAATCAGGAACCAACATCATCAAAGATGACAAGAACTCAATGGGCCTGAATCAAGCAGCCACGGTAAGCAGCAGAAGTTATACCAAGCAGGACAACAGTCTACCACGTTAACTCTCCTAAAGAAGAAAGAGTAACAAGGGGGGGGCGGGGGGGGAGGAAGGCAGCAGCAGCAGAAGGATGGATAATCCAATTATTTAAAACAAAAAACAAAACAAAAAACCACAACAGCATGTGCTTACCAGCAGCAGAAAAAACTGAAACAGTTCCTGGCATGTTCCCTTACATGAAACATTTCATGTACGAGGAGACATGTCCAAAGCCCAACAGATGGTACGTTTTCACATAGTTCTGAATGTATGTCAGGGCATCCCATCTATGGGGGTCAGTGGAGGAAATTTTCAAAGGAGAACTATACTGAACTATAAACAAAATGTGAAAGCATATTTTTCTCACCCCCAATCTCTCCAGAATAGTAAATGCTTGGGAATTGATTCTGCAGTCAAACCCACATTCTGATCTTCTGTAAACTCCCAGGTGAAGGGGAGAAACTAAAACTTTAAGTCAAGCCTCAACCCTTAAATATACTCACAAGATAAAAAGGGACACTTCACTTTCACTTAAAGAAAAGCCTCCACACAGACTGCAATAACTAAGGCCTTGTCTACACTGTCACTTACAGTGCTGAAACGTTCTTCGCTCAGGGGTGTGAAAAAACACACCCCTGAGCGATGCAAGTTTCAGCGCTGTAAAGTGGCAGTGTAGACAATACGTGGCTCCCAGCACTGGTAGCTATTCCCCTCATGGAGGTGGTTTTATTACAGTGCCGGGAGAGCTCTGTCCCAGTGCTGGAGCCGTGATTATACAGCCACGTTAAAGCGCTGCCGTGGCAGCGGTTTAACATCGGCTGTGTAGGTGTACCTTAAGTTCCTTATCCCTCAGGAACATACATCCAGTGAATTTCCTTGCCAAAGGCATGCACTCTACTCTGTATAACATTCTATGGCACTTTTCCATTAATTCATAGGTTTAATGGTACAGGTATTCCAGTAAATTGTTTAGTCCCCATTAGAGTTAAACTGTAATCCAAACCTGCAAAGAATGATGAATTTTTATAGCAAGTCAAACAATGGTAGTGGACTTTATGATTCAATTTGTAAGTTAACCAGTCATTTTTATTACACAAGCTTCTTTGCGTAGAACATACCTTCTTGATCTGTGTATCATTATTGTGAATGAAGTAATGAATGAGAAGCTTATGACAATGTTCCTCTGTAATTTTATTTAGCATTTGTGAATTCATTAATGGCTATTTTATCAAGACCAATTGCACATTTGAACCTAAATTGTAACTGCTATTTTTTAAGATAGGAAAATTCTCTGGAGTAGTAACTACATATATTTTATTATAATGTGTGGTTTAAGGAATACAAGGTATTGAAAAGTAATTTTCTACATAGTACTTTACCACATTACTTTCAGAACACACAATATTCTGGCATAGATCATATAATTACATTATGAACTATAACTTCAGACAGCTGAAGTGTGCCATCTAAAGTTAGGAAATCTGCAAGAATGATTTGTTAATATTGCATGATGGAACTCCAGAGGCAGTTTCACCGATAGTTACACAGTTTCCCTACATAACTAGTTTAATTAGGAATTTGGCTATGTGATTTTAGCCACTAAAGCAGATACCCTTATCCCATTCCTGCGCCAATATAGAAACCAACAAGAGGTATGTAAAGTCAATGGCAGCAATAATCTTCTCGAAACATCTGCGCTTCATCTGGACAGACAGCTATTGGGATTCACAAAGCCTGGGTTAGGCATGTAGGCTCCCTATACAATGAATGGGGAGCGATAGGTGCCATGGAATGGGATTCACAGGAGCCAGCATGGTAGGTGCCAGATACAGTAGGTGAGCTCTGATCACACTTTCTGGATTGGGCCCCACAGGCAAGTTAGGCAGAGGAACACCTATCTTCCCCTGGTTTGTGCAGGGACTTAGGCATCTGGAGACCTAGAATGAGGCAGCAGTAAACAAGCTCAGAGGCAGAAACATATATGCCTAGGGAATTTTTACTGTAAAAACTCAGGTGCTGAGCAAGTTTAGGAGCCTACAGGATTCAGCAGCAAATGAGCAGGGGCTTTGGGAATCCCATTGGGGCCTGATTCTGGGATTTAAGCACCTGAAGGGGTAGCTAGGCACCTAAATCCTTTTGTAAATCTTGCCATTTTAAATACGTGCTCATCACTATTTCTTATGCATTGTGAGGAAAGCTGACCTGGACTACTGACCAGAAAACTGCTCCCACCCCAACATATAGGTACTTTCTTGTCACTTGTTCAAACCAGGACTTAGTGAGGGTTTGTTTCTTTTTAAATAAAACCGCCTTATAGTAGCTAGGCATGAAGAATGAAAGACGGATCCACAATGGTTAGTCAACAAGGCTATTACAATATATGCAGAAAAACCACTGACAGTATGGCTAGGCTAAGAAAAAAGTGCCTTTTTAAATCAAGTTAGTTAATGCAATGGGATCTAAAGCTGCCATAATGGGACATCCATAGAAGAAAGGGAAATCCCTGGCTAAAGCAGGTTTTACATCACACCCTCACACATTCACAACAAAGAGAACATGTTAGCATGTGTTGAGGTAGACATGGTTGTAGTCCCTCAGGTTCAAACAATCCACAGTCAGCAGAAAGGACCCCAGGGGACTGCTGTATATGGCACAGATCAGAACAACTCTCAGCTACTTCTAGGATTGGGGAAGCACAAGTGACTTTATGCTAACTTTGTCACCCTATCCACACCCTCACGTGCAGTGCTAGCCCAATTTAGTTCATCCAGACAAGAGTGATCTAGCGCAATATTCTTATGAAATTACCACCAAAAATGTGTCTGTTTAAGTTTTGTTTTGCCAAACATGTTTAGATATAAAATGTCAAAGGCTCCACTCACCTGGACTCAAAACTGAAGAAATATAGGTATTTGATCATACTAAGTGTGTGTATATGCTTTAACATCTGTGCAGCACTTTCAAACCCTGCATTCACAAAAGTGTTAGAATTTACACACATACATTCTAACACTAACACACATGCAAGTAATAGACTATTGAAAGCATTCACCATGTAAGTATGAGAATTTTTAATACAAGAAGCTGTTAGCACTTCGATCAGGTGCTACACATTTTCTTTAGTTCTGGGAGCAGCACAAACCAACTCAGCAGCCACACTGTTACAACCCTATTTTAGGTAATTTTTTTCCAACTCTGTTATGCAAATCATCAGCTTGATATTAATATCTTTACAAAACACAATTTACAGTATCACCAGATAATCTATTCACAATACTACCAAGTACAGAGGTGTGAATGTTTAAAGACTGGTGCAAGGTCCAGTAAAACTGTTTAAATTTCTATAGTGACAGGTTTAAACGTTATCTGTTTTCTACAATACCTAAGGGAAACTATTATAGGTGCTATTGCACACAAATGAGGTAAGACATTTCAGATAATGTTGCTGATCTATAGACAACATCCTTTGTATTTTTAAACAATTTAGAAGTTTTTATTTTAAAGGTGATGTGCACAGAGTTTTTTATTATTATTATTAAATGAGGAAAAAAGTTGTTCAGCTTTCAAAAACTGAAACACCTGATTTTTTTTTTCAAGACCATCATCACTTCAACGTAGTTGATGACTAGGGCCCTAACAAACTCATGGTCCATTTTGGTCAATTTCACAGTCAGAGGATTCTAAAAATCTTAAATTTCATTATTTCAGCTATTTAAATCTGATATTTCATGGTGTTGTAATTGTAAGGGTCCTGACCCAAGGAGTTGGTGGAGGTAAAATTATTGTAGGGGGGGTTGTGGTACTGCTACCCTTATGTCTGCACTGCTGCTTGCAGGGGGTCACAAGGTTATTTTAGGGGGATCGCCGTATTGCCACCCTTCAGCTGCCCAGGTCTGAAGGCAGTGCAGAAGTGAGAGTGGGAGCTGCTGGCTGGGAGCCCAGCTCTGAAGGCAGCACCCTGTCAGCAGCAGCAGCACAGAAGTAAGGATGGCGTGGTATGGTATTGCCACCCTTACTTCTGTGCTGCTGCCTGCAGAGCTAGGCCATCAGTCAGCAGCCGCCACTGTCCAACTGTCCAGCTCTGAAGGCAGCAGTGCAGAAGTACTTCTGCGCTGCTGCTGGTGGGGCGCTGCCTTCAGAGCTGGATGCCTGGCCAAAAGCCACTGCTCTCTGGCCACCCAGATCTGAAGGCAGTGAAGAAGTAAGGGTGGCAATACCGCAACCTCCCTAAAATAACCCTGTGATCCCCCTGCAACTCACTTTTGGGTCAGGACTAGGGCTGTCAATTAATCGCAGTTAACTCACATGATTAACTAAAAAAAAATTAATCGCCATAAAAAAAAAAAAGGCGATTAATAGCAGTTTTAATTGCGCTGTTAAACAATAGACTACCAATTGAAATTTATCACATATTTTGAATGAACACACGCGGTATTCTGTGTTGCAATTGAAATCAAAGTGTATATTATTTTTATTACAAATATTTGCACTGTAAAAATGATCAAGAAATAGTATTTTTCAATTCACCTCATACAAGTACTGTAGTGCAATCTCTATCATGAAAGGGCAACTTACAAATGTAGATTTTTTTTTGTTACATAACTGCACTCAAAAACAAAACAATGTACAACTTCAGAGCCTACAAGTCCACTCAGTCCTCCTTCTTGTTCAGCCAATCGCTAAGACAAACAAGTTTGTTTACATTTACAGGAGATAATGCTGCCCTCTTCTTATTTACAATGTCACCAGAAAGTGAGAACAGGCATTTGCATGGCACTTTTGTAGCCAGCACTGCAAGGTATTTACGTGCTAGATATGCTAAACATTTGTATGCCCCTTCGTGCTTCGGCCGCCATTCCAGTAGACATGCTTCCACACTGATGATGCTTGTTAAAAAAATAAGGTGTTAATTAAATTTGTGACTGGACTCCTTGGGGGAGAACTATATGTCCCCTGCTCTGTTTTATCTGCATTCTGCCATATATTTCATGTTATAGCTGTCTCGGATGATGACCCAGCACATGTTGTTCATTTTAAGAACACTTTCACTGCAGATTTGACAAAACGCAAAGAAGGTACCAATGTGTGATTTCGAAAGATAGCTACAGCACTCGACCCAAGGTTTAAGAATCTGAAGTGCCTTCCAAAATCTCAGAGGGACAAGGCGTGGAGCATACTTTCAGAAGTCTTAAAAGAGCAACACTCCGATACGGAAACTACAGAACCCGAACCACCAAAAAAGAAAATCAACCTTCTGCTGGTGGCATCTGACTCAGATAATGAAAATGAACAGGCGTCGGTCTGCACTGCTTTGGATTGTTTTTGAGCAGAACCTGTCATCAGCATGGACGCATGTCCACTGGAATGGTGGTTGAAGCATGAAGGGACATATGAATCTTTAGCGCAAGTGGCACAAAAAAAACCCACTTGCAACGCCGGCTACAAAAGTGCCATGAGAATGCCTGTTCACACTTTCAGGTAACATTGTAAAAAAGAAGCGGGCATTATCTCCTGCAAATGTAACCAAACTTGTTTGTGTGAGCGATTGGCTGAAGTAGGATTGAGTGGACTTGCAGGCTCTAAAATTTTACACAGTGTTTTATTTTTGAATGCAGGGTTTTTTTTGGTACATAAATTCTACATTTCTAAATTCAACTTTCATGATAAAGAGATTGCACTACAGCACTTCTTTAGGTGAATTGAAAAATACTATTTCTTTTGTTTTTTTACAGTGCAAATACTTGTAATCAAAAATAAATATAAAGTGAGCACTGTACACTTTATAATATATGTTGTAATTGAAATCAATATATTTGAAAATGTAGAAAACATCCAAAAATATTTAAATAAATGGTATTCTATTGTTTAACAGTGCGATTAATCACAATTAATTTTTTTAACCGTGCAATTAATTGCACTTAATTTTTTAATTGCTTGACAGCCCTAGTCACGACCTCCAATTTGAGAAACGCTGGTCTCCCCCGTGAAATCTGAATAGTATAGGGCAGGGGTGGCCGAACTTACTGACCCTCCGAGAGACATACAAAAATTTTCAGAAGTTCGAAAGCTGGGGCACAGCTGATGGGCTCCTCCAGCCCTGCTCCTGCAGAAGCCCTGAGACCCCCCCTCCCCACTGGACAGAAGCCCCAAGACCCCCTTCCCCACTGGGCAGAAGCCCCTACCCCACCACCCTGCTGCAAGGCAGAGGTCCCAAGCTCCCTCTCAGTTTGGTAGGTGTAGAATGGAGGGGACGTGTGGGGCTCCGGGAGCTGCACTTTAACGGTAAAAGAGCTGCATTTGGCTCGTGAGTCACAGTTTGGCCACCCCTGATATGATCTAATGATATAATAACCATCAGTTTGGGGTGAGTTTGCCCTATTTCTCAGTGGTCTGTCCGGAATTTGGTATTCTCAGCTGTGAATACCCACTGAGGCACGGTGACGGGCCCCGAGCTGGCACTCTCAGGGAAGCCTGTCTCCAGGCTGTGATCAGCCTGAAAATTGAAGACAAGGGAAGAATCTCTCTCCAGTCAGCTGTAGCCTAGAGAATGGAGGGGGGAAAGAAGAACTTCTTTTTAATCACTTTTGTTTTAAAAAAACAAACGTAAGTACTGTGCACAGCTACTATACCAGATTCAAATTGCTTACATTTTGATTTGTGAAACAAATTCCCCAAACTATCAAAATCACTTATCCTCAGCAGTAAGGTGGTAGGGCAGAAACCAGGGGTGGAGGCGTTGTGTGTCACACCAGCAGGATGAGGTCACACTAGCAGGGGGCTAACAGGGATGGGGTACCTGCACTTAAAAATTCAGGACTACACCTCTGGTCGTCAGTAATGACATTCCATGGCAAATAAGTTTAAAAAATAACTCGAGATATCCAAGCACAAAAAAAATGATTAGTTTTGCAATGAACACATTCCCCCACTTCACATTTCAAATATGGTTACATGTTTTTGTCATATCTTGGTTTTTTTTTTTAATCTCTTTTGGCTGAGAGACAGGATGAGAAGCATCTGCAAAGCACTCACACTCTCATTCATATTATACATAGACAAGTGCCAAACTGGCTAATCAAAATATGTCTTTACACAGCGTCAACAGCCTTGCTCTTAAGACACTTTGAACAAAAGCTGTATATACATTTCCCTCTTAAGAATTATACTGAATCAGTTATTTTTAAAGAGTTCAGAAAAAACATCTGCATTTTACCTTTAAAATTGGCTATATACAGCCCCTAGTAAACTTCTGTCCATAAAATAAGGATTAAACATATGCCAATAGACCAGTGCAAAAAGTAGAAACCAAAAAACAGGAGCAAGGCCATTCCATCATGTGAGCCCATGCAATTACAATTCAAACCAAGATGATTCATAGAACGCTTTCAATAAAATTTTCAACAATAGGTGTACTTTAGACACTGTATCAAAGCTGTTTCAATTAATAAAATAAGAGCAAATAATTATTTTTAAGAACAAAAACAAATGAACAGAAAATAAAGGGCTAGATCATCAGCTAGATCATTACCCCCTATTACATAGGTTCATCAAGTCTGTTCTGATGTTGGACTCTCAGACCGTCAAGCCTTTGCGGTTGCGCAGGAACGGACCAAACGGCGAACAATCAGTACGGCCAACTGTCTGACTAAGCGTTGAAGAGAGAGATCATCAGCTTGAAATCTAGCCCAAGGCAAAGTGCTGCATGTTGTGCATGCAGCAGCCTGGGAAGGAGACACTGACTGAGGGTATTTCTACACTGCAGTGTAAGCTCAGGGTTAGTAGGACTTGAGTCAGCTAACTCATGTTAGGGAACCCTGGGCTTGAATGTCTACACTGTATTTAAACCCTACACATTAAGACTTTTCTAACCTGGGCTTGTACCTAGGGCTCTAGCATCCACACTGGAGTATGCAGACTTGAGTCAAAGTAACCATAACCCAGAGCCCCCTGAGCTCCCCCTCACCCGAAATGTGGCCGCTCTAGCTCTAAGATCATGGTGCACTGTGGGAAAACTCTATTGCCCACCCTGCACATTACCAGAAAGCAACTCACTTTGCAAAAGGCTTGGCTCTCTCTCCATTGCAACTCAGGAGGCTCTCTGACAGTGTGCTTGCAGATCAGTGATGAGAACAGAATGGGTTAACACTGACCTGAGCTGCTGCCATTTGCCATGAGGGGAGTGCTTCTGTTTTCAATAGAGTGGATTACAGATTGTTGGGATAGAGAGGACTAAGGAAGTTGTCCCATGGAACTGAGGGATACTTTCGGCTGACTCTCAGGACCGGAGTCAAGCAGGGCTGCAGCTACACTGCAAAGCAATTGGGCTCTGACCCTGGGTCCTGGCTTGACTCAAGCTCGGACCCTCCAGCCCTGCAGAGTCCTGGGTTAGCCTTGAGCCCAGGCTCAAGCATGGGCTTACACTGCAGTGTAGATATACCCTGAGAGTCAATTTCCCACCTCCCAGCCTCCTCAAAACTCTGGAATGCCCCTAAACTGTGATTGGCTGATGTGTTGTAGCACTTTATATGCTCCTCAGTGCACACAAAAGTGTAACGAGACCACCAAGAGCATATGGGAGGTGGGCAGTCAAATCTACACCCACTCACACTCCCTTGCGTGAGTTGGGGACGTAGTAGCCTGTATAGCCTGCTTTCTCCACAGCATGCAGAAAGCAACAGTACAGTGCCCTAGCACAAGGCAATTATCTTACACTCCCTCAACTATTGTGACACGGTGCCCAAATGAACACTGTGGAAATAGTTCAACAGAAAGACCACTATTATACCAATTATATAAATAAAATTGGTTAGGTTGGATTATAGTCTACACTTATATACTGCACAGCTATGTGATGTTGGAAGAACAAATGAGTTTTTTTCTTTTAATTTAAATTTATTCAGAAAAGCTTGGGTAGTGTTAACTGGAACAAGACAGGATAATTTCTATGAAAGAATGGAATGAGTTAAAGTTAGGAATAATTTATTTTCTAGAAGCTGATTTCTACAAATCTGATGATCCAACATTTGCTTCCAATTTTGCTGAAACATCAGAAATTGCACACCTAATATGGGCCACTTTCATTATGACATTGCCATTTAGACTCATCCTTTAAAAATGTTCTCTTGTTATACTGAATTTGTATCAACAGAGCTCCATGATAAAATCTGAGTATGTTCCACCATTGCTATGGTAGAAACCGTGGGACAAGTTAGAGAAGCGGAATAAGTTCCTGGAGGATAGGTCCATCAATGGCTGTTAGCAACCCCATGCTCTGGGTGTCCCTGGCTCTGGGTGTCCCTAAGCCACTGACTGCCAGATGCTGGAACTGGATGACAGGGGAATGGATCACTTGATGATTGCCCAGTTCTGTTCATTCCCTCTGAAGCATCTGGCATTGGACACTGTCAGAAGACAGGATACTGGGCTAGATGGACCTTTGGTCTGACCCAATATGGGCATTTGTATGACCAGTATATAACTACTAGCATTTTAAGATGTATGCTTCAAAATGTTGCATAAATGTGTATTCACATCAACTGCAGTCTGTAAATGGATCACCTATCTTTTCAGTGCCAGACTCTTGCACTGACTACATGCTCAAGAATGCTCTCACACAGTGGGCAGCTGGAGCCATACCTACACTAACTCTTCCACTGGTAGCACTGAACTGGTGGCATCGACATTGAGAAATCTGGGTGGGGGGGTGTGTGGAATCCGATTGTAGACCCAACCTTAGATTAAGATCCTTTACTGCAGTGATAAGAAAATCAAGCGCATGTAGGCCTTTGTTCCCTACAAATTCCTTATATATTTCTACTACAAAATGAAAAGAAAACCCTGACTAAGCAGCAGCAAAACTAATATGGCACAAACAGAAGTGATAACTATCTTGTCAAATTCCAGATATTTAACTGTTTCTGATACAGAGATAAAGGATTATAGTATAAAACTGTTCTGGTGCAATAAAACTGTTCTGGTGCAATAAAACTTCTTTTTTTTTTGTAATCAAATGCTATGAAAAGCAAAACACCAGTAAATCTGGCATGACTTTTTAATACAGCTTGTTCTCAAGAAAAGACTTGAATAATATTGTATTATATTATAAAAAATCCTTTCAAAAACAGAAGGAAAAGAATAGAAGAAATCTTTTCATAATTAGGCCTTCTTATACAAAAATACCTCTGCAAAGATAACTTCTAACTCACCACACCATACCAATAACAAAAGGCAAAATTACTAAGTGGTGAATCTTTAAGAACTAATCAACGCCTTTCACATAAGCTATACGGACAATTAAATAGCTTGATTTATTCAATTCCAACCAGAAAGGCAGCAAAAAAAGCTACTGTAAGGTAATTTATCTGAGGGAAAACAGAATAACAATAAGGCCATTAAGTAAAGAAAATCAGTTTCTGAATCGCTGTCTTGAAATCTGATCAAATGAGAGGAGGGAAATGAGAAATATGGGTGACCTTGGTGGAAAAAAACCCAAACAACTGAGGCCAACCTGTATGTTTTCTTTTAACAAAATGGTTACTGGACTTTTTTGATCTAAATATCCAATCATCTCAGTATATTTAGTAAGATATAGCTCTCATTAAAGATTTCGGATACTGAAAGGTCAACACTAGAGCTGGGTGGAAAATTCCAGCAATTGTTTTAGAAATGTGCAGATTCATCAAAATCGGAAAGTTTCAGAGACAGTTTGATTTCAACAAAGTTCCAACAGAACCCTGACAATTTGTTTGATTATTGTGTCTTGGGTGCTGACCTTTTAGTATAAGGAACTTCTATCAGAAATCATGATATTTTATTACATATATTCAATTCAAAATGTAAGGTATCCATTTTATTAAAAGAAAACATATGAGTTGGTCATCAGTCATTCTCCCTTTCACTTTATCTGATCCTTAATAATCAATTTACCTTCAAACCGGAGAACCTGCTGACAGTTCTAATGCCTAATCTGTGATGGGAGATGTTGAGTAGGTAATCTGAATTATTGGTATTTTAATTATGTGGTTTGGGTCTTCCTGGGCATCTTGCTCCCCCCACTTCCTTTTCCAGGACATCAGGATTTCAGCTACAATCATGAAGAGTAATAATTTGTACACATCACGCATTTTTGCACCTATTTTGGATTGTCACATGTAAAGGTTACATCACTACTTTATTTCCCTTTGAGAGGAATGGACAAATGAGAACATAAAATTTACACTGAACATTCTAAGAAAAAAATTAAGTGATCTGAGTATAGTTATTGGTACGTAAATGTCTGGGAAAGTATGGCAATGTTTCCATCGCTTGTCCCATTCCGTACATACAAAATAATCCTCTTTCTGCAAATGCTTTACATTATCTAAATTGACTCAGAAACAGTACAAGAAAATGAGAGAAAAGTATCTAAACTGTTTCTAGCCTTCTGATTTAGGCCATATCTACACATGCAGTGCAGCTGTACTAATACAGCTGGGCCGCTGCAGTGCATCTGGCAAAGACGTTCTATGCCGACAGGAGGGAGCAAGTGGCATAAACTGTGTGACTAGCACTTATGTTGGTGTAACTTATGTCGCTCGGGGATGGAATATTCATACCCCTGAGCAACATAAGTTTTGCCAACATATGCAGTAGTGTAGACATAGCTCATTTTAAAAGAATCTGGCCAATGACTGTGGTGGTGTTTCTTACACACAACTCCAAAGCTTACACGAGGACCACACTTTCTATCTTCTGGGTCATATTTAGCACAAAAACATAACATGGAAAATTATAACCTTTTCCCCCATTCTTTTTATGTAGACCATTACATGCACAATTCATCAGGAAAATGTTCTGATGCCACTTTAAGCAGCAGCCTATTTCATTTTACATCCTTTCCCCCTTCACGCAAAATACAGGCACCTTTATAGCAATTTTTTCCCTTTCATTTCAGCAAGGTTGGTTTCCCACTATTACTTTTTTCAGGGAACCATTTTTAGATATAAATTCTTTCAATTAAATGGGAAAGCATACTTTAAATGAGAAAAAAATGTAGGGATAAGCACAAGGCAAAAAAACCTAAACTCAACAAAAAAATTTGAACAAGGAGGTAGTGAAGGAAGCAAAAAGAAGCAGACATTTTTCACTGGCTCCTTACTCATCCAAAACAAGAAAGCAATGAAAGAAAAGTGTAATTAGATTAAAATGGAAAGGAGGAAAAGAATGTTCTGTGAGGAGGTTTCACAGAAGCAGCAGCCCTACGCCATATTATATATCATCATCATCCCATGATGCATTTTACTTCAATATCAAAAACAGTGTCAGTAGATTAATTTTAAACCTAATTACATCTGTATTTGTTTTGCATTTTAATCTATTCATGATATGGAAGCTGGTGGACACAGAAGGTAGAAAAAATAAGCTGGAAACTAGAGATCTTAAGACTTCAGTTTAGTATGAGAACATTACGTAAAGTAAGTTAGGCAGTTTCAGTGTAGTACTTTGGAGACGGCACTTCATATTCCAGGGTTACCAGAAGTTCCTCTCCCTAGTCAACGAACTAAAAGTACAAACTATTTACAACAAGCTATCATCTTCACTGGAGTCGCCCTTCTAACTAGACTCTTAGAACCATAGGGTTAGAAAAGACCATAAGCAGTGCTTGATTTGTGCAAGGGCTTGCCGGGGCTGAGCCCTGGCACCGCTAGGCTTGGCAGTTCATAGCCCCAGCACCTCTGGGCTTGCTGTGTCAACTATGAAAGTAATAAAATTGCTTGAGCCCAAGCACCTCTTTCATTAAAAATTAAACATTGACCGCAAGGGTCATGTAGTCCAGTGGCTCTCAACCTTTTCAGACTACAGTACCACTTTCAGGAGTCTGATTTGTCTTGCATACCCCAAGTTTCGCCACACAAAGACCACTTGCTTACAAAATCAGACATAAAAACACAAGTGTCACAGCACACTACTAATGAAAAATTGCTTCCTTTCTCATTTTTACCATATAATTATAAAATAAATCAACTGGAATATAAATATTGCACTTACATTTCAGTGTATAGTATATAGAGCAGTATAAACAAGTCATTCTCTGTATGAAGTTTTAATTTGTACTGACTTTGTTAGTGCGTTTTATGTAGCCTGTTGTAAAACTAGGCAAATATCTAGATGAGTCGATGTACTCCTGGAAGACCCTCTGCATACCCCTGGTTGAGAACCTCTGATCTAGTCAGCCCCTGCCAAGATTAGGGTTGTCAACTTTCTAACTGCTGAAAAACGGACACCCTACCCCACCCTGTGCCCTGCCCCTTCCCCCTTCCCCCAGACCACACCCCTAGTCCCGCCCCAGCCTCACTTGCTCCTCCCTCCCGTCACTCACTTCCTCCTGTCCCAGGATTCACCTGCTGCCTGCAGAGCCAGGCTGGGAGGAGCTGATACAGAGCCTGCCTGCCCAATCAGGGCAAGGTGGAGCAGAGGGAGGGGATGGTCCCTGGAATGAGGGGCTGAGGCAGGGGCAATCGGGGCACAGCGGGATAGGGGTGGGGTTGGTCCCCAGAGCAAGGGGCCAGGGCATGGAAATTGGGGCAGAGGCAGGACGGACAAGATTATATACACACAAACACACACACCCCTACCTGTCTGCTGGAGAGGCTGGAGCCAGCCAGCAACTTTCTTGCGGGGGGCCGGAGTCTAAGGCAATCCCAATCAGATCAAATTGCCAAGATGATGACTGCTTCTTGTACAGCAGAGCTTACTTCTTCAATCCAGCCTGCGATAAACCTGGCCAGAGTGGGCTGACAGGGAGAACTGCTTTCCACCCAGAACAGTCACAGATCCTTAATGAGACAGTCAATAAGAGGGGAAAGAGAGAGACACAAGCCTTTCCTTTTGCCTCTGGCTTTTGTTCATCCCACTCTCTCTCAAGCCTAAAGGGGCACCAGCCACTGCAAACACCTCAAAAGGAGAAGAGCTGAGGGGACAATCTTGCCAAAAAAATAAAATAGAGTCCAGGAACAGGGCTGGGAATTAGACAGACATATTGAGCCAAACTGTTAGTCAGGCCTGGTCTACACTACAGTTAGGTCAATGTAAGGCAGCTTACATCGACCTAATTATGTAAGTGTACAAGCCTTGTCCCACTGATGTAAGTGCCCTAACTACACCGACATAGGGTTTATGTCGGTGTAGTTAGGGTGACAGTGTATGTGTAGACTCTGTGTTGCTTACATTGGCTATTGGCTGTCTTGTCAATTTCAGTGCTTCATGATGAAGCTGTGAAATTGACAATAAAGCCGTATAGCTAGAGCCCAGCTGCCCTTGGCTGCCTGGCAGGCTGTGCCCATCCAGTTCCCCACTCCTGACGGGGAGGTGAGAAGCCTGGGGGTGGCTGGGCTCCTGGCGGGGAGCTGCATGGAGCTGAGAGCCGTGGCTCTCAGCCTCCCATATTGCCCCTCTTCAATCAGTGGAAGTGCTCTGCTGAGGATGTGCACCACCAAGGGTAATAGGGTAGTGTGGACATCAGCCACTGCAATAAACACTGTGGTGGCTGTAAGCTGAACTAACATAGGTCAACCTAAGTCTGTAGTGTAGATGTGCCCTCAGAAATTTGAAATGGCATTTGGAGTTTTCCCCAAAAAAGCTCTGCAGCAGAGGGGTCTGATTGACGGCCAGATGCTGTGGAAGTAAAAAATTGGGAACTTCAGAGGAGAGGGCATTCCCCTCCTTCTTGTGACTGACAGGTCTGGTTCTGTCTAAAGCTGCAAGCAGGCTGGCATACCCATTATAATGGAACCGTGAATCTTGGCACAATGAAGAAAGTATAAAATAATCATATTCCGATTTTGATTTTTAAGTCCTTGGTTTGTTAGTGAGGGCCATGTGATCTCCCTGGATCTCTGTGGCATTGTTTAGTTCAGTGTTTCCCAAACTGTGTTCCGCGGAACACTGGTGTTCCGCACAATGTGAAGAGGTGTTCCGTGAAAGAATCGTAATTAAAAAAAAAAAAAAAAAAAAAAGGTCTTTAATTTTAAATTTGGCATATTTGAAGCGTAGTTTACAACACTTTTTGAATGACTATAATTAACATAAACATATCTTTTTCCGGTTATTGATAGATCTCGTATTGAATATCATGGCATAAAGAGAACGCGGCACGCAAGCATGTTGACGTCTACCCCTTTCGGGCAGGTTTCAGTTAGTGATGTTGTACCCCTTCCGCTTGAGACTGTGCGAACTGCAGCGGTATGCACACACCATTCTCTTTACGCCATGTTGAATATAACATATTCACTCAACACGTTCAAACCTGTGGGTCTTTACCGTGTGTGTGATAAGCACAACTAAACTAGCTTCGCTCAAAACAATATAAATATTTGTGACAAACAAAATTTGACAAAAATCAGTATTTCTAAATATTGTTACTAAACCTAATCACCATGGATTTGTGGCTAAAAGAAGGAACTTTGAAACAAAAAGCAAATTCTTCTGGTACTCCAACTGTGGCCAAAATAAACGAGCAAAATATTGTGACACTTCAAAGTGAGGATGAACAATCGCAGTCTTTTGTTGCCGAAAAATCTGTTAGTACTAGTGAGTTATCCAAGGTGAAAGAATTTCCACCAAAGTATATAAAAAAACAAGAAGAAGCAGGTGTTAAAAGACCGAAACAAAAGTATGATGAAAGTTATTTTACTTTCGGTTTTACGTGTGTTGGAAATAAAGATGTTCCTGATGCGCAGTGCGTCGTGTGCAACAAAATACTAGCAAACAGTTCATTGGCTCCTACTAAACTTCGTAGGCATTTGGAAACCAAGCATGCTGAATACAAAGACAAAGATATAAGTTTTTTCAAGAGGCAGCGTGACTCACTTGGAAATTGTAAACTTTTGATGATTAAAATTGCTAAAACAGACAACGAAAGTGCAACAGAGGCATCTTATCGAGTAAGTTACCATATAGCGCTTGCCGGAGAAGCTCACACTATTGGAGAAACACTTATCAAACCTTGCGCAAAAGATATTGTAACGTGCATGTTGAGCGAGCAGTCTGGTAAAAAAATTGATGCTCTACAGTTGTCAAATAATACTGTTGCACGCCATATTAAAATCTTGCCGATGACATAGAAAAAGAGCTAGTTTGCCGACTGAAAATTTGCCATGAGTATTCATTGCAGCTAGATGAGTCCACTGATGTTTCAGGACTTGCTGTGCTACCAGTATTTGTCCGATATAGATTTAATAATATTACTGAAGAGGACCTGTTCTTATGTGAATCTCTGCAAAGCAACACGACTGGAGAAGAAATATTCAACTGCATCAACAATTTTATCAGAAAGCATGAAATTAGTTGAGGAAAATGTATTGATGTATGTACTGACGGTGCTCGGGAAAATGAAGGGAGCTGTAATGCGAATCATAAGTGTGGCACCAGAAAGCACTAAGAGCCATTGTGTTCTACACAGACAAGCACTTGCAGTTAAAAAAATACCAGCATATCTGAAAATTGTGCTCGATGAAGCAGTCCAAATTATCAATTTTGTCAAATCTCGACCACTTCAATCCAGGTTATTTAAAATTTTGTGTGAGGAAATGGGTAGTCAGCAAAAAACGCTTCTTTTACATACGGAAGTGAGGTGGCTATCCAGAGGAAAAGTGCTTGTGAGGCTTTTTCAGCTTCGTAGTGAACTACTGGTATTCTTCACTTCAGATAATTGAGGACGAAAATTTAATGACTGTCTGACAAATTCCTCGTGGCTAATGAGACTTGCGTATCTTGCAGATATTTTTGCAAAATTAAATTAAATTAATCTGTCGCTGCAAGGAAAGAATGTGACCATTTTTACTACAATGGATAAAATTTAGTCGTTAAAAAAGAAACTGGAATTCTGGGCATCTTCTGTAGAACAGAATAACTTCGACTGCTTCCCTACAGTACATGAATTTCTGACTGAAATAAATTCTACAGTCCATGAAGAATTTTCCAGCACCATTTTATAGCACTTCCATGACTTGCAGGCCTCTTTATTAGAATATTTTCCTACAACTACTGATGATAATGCTTGGGTTCGAAATCTGTTTGTAATTACAGCCAAACCAGTCAGCTTTACCGCACACGGTTATGAAAGCCTAATTGACTTAATTTCTGACTCTGATTTGAAACGAAAATTTAAGGATCTTCCACTGAATAATTTTTGGAGCAGCCTAATAGAAAAGTACCCTAAAATGGCTAAACGTGCTGTTCGAGTGCTCCTTCCTTTTGCTACAACTTATTTGTGTGTGACGGGATTTTCATATTATACTGCAACAAAAACCAAATATAGGAATAGACTTGATGCTGCGCCTGACATGAGGATTCAACTTTCCAGCATTATTCCTAATATTAAGCGAATTTGTGATAGAAAAACGCAGAAACACCAACCCCATTAAATCCAAATTTGTATTTCTGTTTATAAAAATAGATATTCCTAGTAAAAATCTAATTTGTTTGGTGTTTGTGTATATATAAAAACAGTTTTTTTAAGTAGAACACTGTTTTTAATTTTGACTCTTGCACTTGATTTTTGTACTACTTGATACGCGCTTTCCAGTTAGAAATTGTTAATTCAAGTTATTTTAAATTTGTATTTTTGCTTTGTTTTATAAAATAAAATATATTTGAGCATAAATAACGCAATTTTTTATTTGAAAACCAAAAAAGACTACAAAATAATATTATAAGTGTTCCGTAATAGGCTAAAAAGTGTTCCGTGGCCAAAAAAGTTTGGGAAACGCTGGTTTAGTTGAAGCTTTGGAGTAGTTAAACTAAGACTAAAATAAGGATATTGGCAAGCTTGTCTATACTTTGTTACTAATTTATAAAACTTCACTGGTTAGAATGGAAAGAGCAATGTTTATGCTCCACAAATTTCATCTTCCGGGCTGGTATAAATCCATCAACTGAGCTATCTGAAAACAACTTCTGGATTGAAACCGCCATATTAACAGAATCCAAAACCAAAGCAAAAGAACATGCTAATAGACAGGTCAGGGACCTTAAATATCAAAGCAGTATTACAGTTTTGAAAGATATGCTTCTTGTAGAAAGCCAGAGTTCCTGCCATGGGGGGGGAAAAAGCAGTGAAATAGCAGATGCTTTGTAAAAATAACTGGTATGGTTTAGATTTGCAAGTGAAGTAGAAGCCAAACACAATTTGAAATCCTATGCATAAAATTTTGTCAGGGATTGTGCAATCTCTGCTTTTTTCCCCATGTTATGTAAGATGGGAAACTAATACTATTTACAGCATCCAATCAATTGTTGCTTTAAACTTTAAGGAAATTTTAAAAAGCCAGTCTCCACTGTAGACAAACTTATCCTTGTTTCCTCATTTTCAGAGACACTTCTATGTCCCTCACTAAAGATGGCAATTTACAAAGCACAAGTCAAATATTTTTGTTATAACTACTGAGATATCATCTAAATGCCTGTCTTACCTAAAACAAAAATACTTTATTGTAGCAAAGAGGCACTTCTGCTAGAGTTAAGGTTAAGACCAGCTTTCTCTTTAAAGTTCAACTGTTTTAAGTGCACTAAAATCTATTTCAAAACAATCCATGTAACCAAATGTTATGTGCCTTGGGGCTCCAGATAGGGTCAGTGATCCAAATTTGGGGTCACTTAGCCAAGGGAGTTCCCAAGACACAACTGCTAGATAAAAAACAACTTTTTCTAATGTTGACACATTCTGGTAACTTTTTTGCATACAGACGGAGCTCAACCAGGATTCAGATCATCGCATCAAGGTCATGATTAAGGGTTACCTTAACAGAGTGCATAGCACCTACCAGCCCTTTGCGGAAAATCAAATTAAAACATTATTTTTAAAAAGAGTTTGCTTCTCTAGTTAGGTGCGTGCCAAGCGGTTATAGGCTCACACACCTAATCATGAGCCTAATGGATTACATTGCATACACACAGAGAGAAAACGAACTATCTGGAAAGCTACCTCTACATCAGAGGACCCGTGTGGCACCACAGGTGAGGTACGGTCACTGAATCCAAGCACCATCCAGGCACTAAGTCACAATCCAACTCAGGATGGAAATCTGAATTTAAAAGTGGAGAAAAAAGAGGCATCTTGCTCCAACCGGACACTGACGTGTGGGGGTTTTTTTTGGGGGGGAGGATATAATCAAATTATTTTTGTAAGACAAATTTAAATCATGTGAATGCTTGTTGACAGGGAAAGTGAGACGTGGAGAGAGACTGGAAAGGAGGCATGGGGGTGAGTAGCAGGGGAACTAGAGGAAGATAGGGGCAGGGCAGCTTGTCAGCACCAGTCTCCTGTACTGTGTGTATGCCAGGATCTGGGGACCCCGTCCCTTTAGGGAGCTCTGAGACCTTCTCCCTGCCCTCCCACGTGAGCTGGGATCTGGGGGTCCTTGCCCCCAATTGGTTTCTGAGTCCTTCTCCCTGTGTGGGTGCCAGGATCTGGGGTGCCACTGGCCATCTATGGTCTGACCTCCCACATCCCACCTTGTCATGTTAGCTGGGTTCGGGGGGGGGGGTCCCTGCCTTTCTGGGACTATATGAACTGGGCTGTGGGGTGCCTTGTCTTCTCAAAGGAGGTCTGAGCCCAACTCCCCTACCTCACCCTCCCACCCATGTGAGCCAGGATCCTCTGGGTAGGGAACTTCGAACTGGCATGCTAAGAGCATGCCCCAACAACAGACTGTTGAGACTGAGAACAGGTATGCTTGACACATAGCCAAGGGAGGTAGTGTTGGCTCCTATGTCAAAAATGTATGCACTTGGACTGAGGCTGAGATGGAAATAGGAGACAGACTTGTTGAAAGTCTATGGGTAAGGATAAAAAGGGGTAAACAAACAACAAAAAAACCCAAGGGTGATGACATGGTAGGGGTCTACTACAAACCACCTAACCAGAAAGAGGAGGAGGCTCTTTATAAACAGCTAACAAAATCATCCAAAGCACAGGACTTGGTGGTGATGCGGGACTTCAACTACCCAGGTATCTGTTGGGAAAATAACATAGCAGGGCACAGATTATCCAACAAGTTCTTGGAATGTATTAGAGACCATTTTTTATTTCAGAAGGTGGAGAAAACTACTAGAGGAGAGGCTGTTCTAGATTTGATTTTCATAAACAGGAAGGAACTGGTTTAGAATTTGAAGGCAGCTTGGGTGAAAGTGATCATGAAATGACAGAGTTCATGATTCTAAGGAATGGTAGAAGGGAAGACAGCACAAAAAAGAAAATGGATTTGAAGAAAGCAGACTTCAGCAAACTCGGAGTTGGTACCTTGGGAAGCAAATCTAAGGGGAAAAACAGTTAAAGATAGTTGGCAGTTTTTCAAAGAGACATTATCAAGGACACAAAAGCAAACTATCCCACTGCGTAGGAAAGATAGGGAGTATGGCAAGAGACCATCCTGGTTTAACCAGGAGATCTTCAATGATCTGAAATTCAAAAAAGAATACTACAAAAAGTGGAAACTAGGTCAAATTACAAAGGATGAATATAAACAAACAACACAAGTATGTAGGGATAAAATCAGAAAGGCCAAGGCACAAAACAAGATTAAACTAGCTAGAGACATAAAAGGTAACAAGAAAAACGTCTACAAATACATTAGATTCAAGAGGAAAACCAAGGACAGGGTAGGCCCATTACTCTATGAGGGGGGAAAAACAACAACAGAAAATGTGGAAACGGCAGGAATGCTAAATGACTGTTTCAGTTTTCCCAAAAAAGTTAGTAGCAATTGTACGTCTACCTTAGTGAATGCCAGTGAAAATGCGGTAGGATCAGAGGCTAAAATAGGGTAAGAACAAGTTAAAAATTACTTAGACAAGTTAGATGTTTTCAAGTCACCAGGGCCTGATGAAATATATCCTACAATACTCAAGGAGCTGACTGAGGAGATATCTGAGCCATTAGTGATTATCTTCGAAAAGTCATGGAAGACGGGCGAGATTCCAGAGGATTGGGAAACGGCAAATATAGTGCCAATCTATAAAAAGGGGAATAAGGACAACATGGGGAATTACAGACCAAGCTTAACTTCAGTATCCGGAAAGATAATGGAGCAAATAATTAAGCAATCTATTTGCAGACACCTAGAAGATAATAAGGTGGTAAGTAACAGTCAGCATGGATTTGTCAAAAACAAATTGTTTCAAACCAACCTAATCACCTTCTTTGACAGGGTAATGAGCCTGTGGATAAGGGGAAGTGGTAGATGTGATATACCTTGACTTTACTAAGGCTTTTGATACCGTCTCGCATGACCTTCTCATAAACAAACTAGGGAAATACAACCTAGATGGAACTACTATAAGGTGGATGCATAACTGGTTGGAAAACCATTCTCAGAGAGTAGTTATCAGTGGTTCACAGAGAAACTTGAAAACAGGTGCTGTTTTCATTGCTCTAACAGCGGCGTACGATACGATATGGCACACTGGCCTGCTCGTGAAGGTATCACAGGTCCTGCTACCTTGGGTCACAGCCGTCATTGAACTGTTCCTCTGTGATAGGCAGTTCAGAGTCCATATGGGGAAGAAGACAAGTGCTTGGAGACAACAGAGCAATGGGTTACTCCAGGGCTCTGTGCTTTCTCCAACCCTGTTCAATCTTTAGATCAACGACCTGCCAACAACGGAGTCACGAAAGTTCATTTACGCTGACGACATCTCTTGCGGTACCCAGGCCCATCTTAAACTGGGACATGGTAAAGTTAGCTGAGTACTGTAAGACTTGGTGCCTCCAGCCAAGCATCATGAAAACAGTCTCCAGTTTGTTCCATTTTCATCACACCAGCGCAAACCGAGAACTAAATGTTTATCTGAATGGTCAGGAGGTGAAGCATGAAGTAGAACCGGTCTATCTAGGTGTGACCTTAGACCGCACACTGAGTTATCATGCCCACCTGAAGAAGACAGCAGCTAAAGTTAAGACACGTAACAATCTTTAGCAAACTGGCAGATTTGTCATGGGGTGCCCGTGCTCCAACTCTGCAGACGTTAGCTCTTGCCACCTCGTATTCAGTGGCGGAGTACTGCGCACCAGTATGCAGTGGATCGTCACACACCAAACTGGTGGATACGCAGTTACATGGCGCCATGCGCATCATCTCCAGCACCCTGTGTCCGACTCCACTTCCAGGGCTTACAGTTCTGAGCAATATTGCTCCTCCTTATATCAGACAAGAGGTTGCCTGTCAAGCTACTGGAGAAAGTACGCGCCAAGCCAAGCCTGCCGCTGCACAATAACCTTTTTAAATACTTAAAATAGATAATACTTAGTCCTGCCATGAGTGAAGGGGCCTGGACTAGATGACCTCTCCCTTCCAGTCCTGTCAGGGATGGGCTAGATCAGAGGTTCTCAACCTTTTTCTTTCTGATGTAGTCCCAGAACTCTCCCCAACATGCTATAAAACTCAAAAGCCCACCTGTGCCACAAATGTTTTTCTACATATCAAGTAGATTAAAAGTCAGGGCTGACATTAGGGGGTAGCAAGCAGGGCAATTGCCCAGAGCCGCACACCACAGCGAGCCCCTCAAAGTTAAGTTGCTTGGACTTCGGCTTCAGCCCCGGGCGGCGGAGCTCGGGCTTCAGCTTTCTGCCCTGAGCCCCAGTGAGTCTAACGCCGGCCCTGCTCTCTGGTTTATTTTGGCAGACCCCGTGAAACCGCAAACCCTTGGTTGAAAACCACTGCTCTAGCTAATACTTAGGCCGTGGCTACACTCGAAACTTCAAAGCGCTGCCGCGGGAGCGCTCCCGCAGCAGCACTCTGAAGTGCGAGTGTGGTCGTGCGCCAGCGCTGGGAGAGAGCTCTCCCAGCGCTGCAGGTACTCCACCTCCACGAGGGGATTAGCTTACAGCGCTGGGGCACTGTTTACACTGGTGCTTTATAACACTAACTTGCTGCGCTCAGGGGGGTGTTTTTTCATACCCCTGAGCGAGAAAGTTGCAGCGCTGTAAAACTCCAGTGTAGCCATAGCCTAAGTCATTCCTTGAGTGCAGGGGACTGGACTAGAAGATCTCTCCAGGTCCCTTCCAGTCATAGGCACCGACTCCATAGGTGCTCCAGGACTGGAACATCCACGGGGAAAAATAGTGGGTTCTCAGCACCCACTGGCAGCCCTGCAGATCAGCTCCTCCTGCCCGCTGGCAGGCCCTGCCAATCAGCTCCTCCCCAGGAGTCACAGGTGGGCATGGGTAGTGGGAGTGAGGGCCCAGCTCAAGGTAAATAACCAAGGAAATGAGTACACAGTAGCAGAGGATCTGAGACAGCAAGGAGCAACTTCTTATATGTTAACAGCTTCTAGGTGCCAACTAATAGCTTAATGGGATGGAAATGGGAAGGAGGGGGCTGGAAATGTTGGCGAGGGAGCTACAGGTTGCAAGGAATTGTGCGGCAGGAAGTGGAGAAGACTGACACACATTTTCTCACACACTTAAGGTTACTGTAAACGCCATATGATGAAACTGTCAAGGTTTTGGGGGACACATCATGGATGAAACTTCTCTCATCGGTCCTGTTAGCAACTACACATTGCAAACATTTCCAGGCATGACCATTATCCCCATTCCACTATAACAAAATATACAGGAGGGGGAAGAAGCTCTTAGGAACCACATGGCAACTGCGTGAACTATTGGAAAGATCACTGGACTGACACTATTTCTAGCTCTGCCACTGGCCTGATGGGTGACCTTGGGCAAGTCACTTCACCTCTGCGTACCTCATTTTTCCATCTGTAAAATGGGAATAATGACAAAGTTTGTTGAGATCTACTGATGAAAAGTGCTGTATAAAAGCTGGGTCTTTTTGTTATTACCGAGCCACATTATCAGCTGCAAAGCTACCTGCGAACTATAACTGTCTAAATGATCACTAACTCCTACAACACATTTCTTCCTGTTAAACACCCTCACACACCTCTAGGAAATTCCCTGACAAAAAACATTCATTAATGCAGAATTAAGGTTACCCGGAGATATCTCATGCCCTTCCAGAACGTCATGTTCAGCAAAACTCAAACCTCTAAAAACCAGGAAAGATCAGGTACACATCAATGCAATATGTTGGAAATTGAGAGACACCTGGTGAGCCTTATAGTCATTCCTCCCACTGATCAAAGCACAAGTCCCTACAGACAAGGCCATAACCATTCCTTGCATCAGCTAGTAGCTACTTGCTCAGTCTCAACTTCTTTGCAAAGAGACAAAAGCTATATATCTTCTAAACAGCCCTGTACTGAAGAAGAGAAAACAGTCTTGTCACATCTGTAAAATGGGGATAATGATGTTAAACTTTGAGACCTACTGATGTAAGGCGCTATATAAAAGCTAGGTCTTTTTTATAATTACCTAGCAACAGTAGCGTTATCAATTGCAAACCTCTGACCTACATGACCATTAACCTCTACCAATAAACATTTCTTTTTCTGTTTAAAAAGAAAAAAATAGGGAGGGGCATGGCAAAAATCTTTGTTAACACACAGTTAACATTGCCTGTTGATAGCTCATGCCTTTTCAGAACACGCGGTTCAGCAAAACTCAAACTTCTCCAAACCAGGAAATACTAAATTACGGTAAACATCCACCCAATCTTAACTGTGCCGTTTTTGAGTGACACCTCAAGCACCCATACCACACACACTCGCACTCTGCCTTTTCACCGTAATAGACAGGTGTTACCTGTACTTACCCGATGCTCAAACACTGAGCCTACTCCCCCAATATACCACATTTGTACAATATAATATAAAATTCTGTATTGAAATTATGCAGACTGGAACCTCAAGGTAAACATGCACCTCTTTCCTTTGAAAACTACACACATGGGAGGACACAGATATTCTCACATCACAATCATATCTGTAATGCTCCTCAACCTAACCCCCAGATCTCCTCCCATCACAATCACAGTTCTTCCAATCAGTTACAGTTTATTGCTCCACCAGTAAATACAGTACACCTAACACAATGAATGCAGCTAGAGTGCATGCAGATAATTCCCAGTGGCTTAGGGTGACCAGATGTCCCGATTTTATAGGGACAATCCCAATATTCAGGGCTTTGTCTTATATAGGCATCTATTATCCCCCCACCCCCGTCCCGGTTTTTCATACTTGCTATCTGGTCACCCTACAATGGCTACTGCAAGTTCCATGCAGTCAGAGTTAAGGACATGTGGGCTTTTACCGTAACTCTGTATTTCCTGGTTTGCAGAAGTTTGAGTTTTGCTGAACTTGACATTCTGGAAGGACAAGAGCTATCACTAGGTAACCTTAAGTCTGTATTAAAGAAGTTTTTTTTCCATTTAATAACATCCTAAATGGTACTTCGTCACATTTCAATTTCCACTGAAAGCAATGGAGTAAAACAGTGGATTCAAAATTATTTCACATCATTTTATCTCCCCCAACACACAACTTCTAACGAATAATAATTAAATCTTACTTTATTTTAACACTATTTTCTGAAATAGTACGTTCTGAAATTTTTTTCCTTTCTGAGCACTTGATCCAACTTCCATTAAAAGACAGAAAATGGAAAAATTCCAATTGATTTCAACATAAAATGGATTAGGCCTAAGTTCCCCGTAAGCTGCACAGCGGTGCAGCCGCGCAAAAGCCTATTTAGTGCTCCCTAGGCACTTAGGGAACCTGCCCGGGACCTGCCGCAACCGACCTTCCCCTGGCTCCCACCTAGCCCAGCCCCCAACCTGCCGTGGGAGGGACGCCCCTCCCCCCGGCCTCAACTCACCCTGAGGCCCAGACCCAGCCGCAGCCGGATCGGGCCCAAGCGCAGCCAGGGCGGCATGGACCCAGCCACAGCCGGATCGAGCCCAGGCGCAGTCCCAGGCACGACCAGGGTGGTGCGGCCCAGGCTGGACCCTGGCACAGCGGGTGCAACGTGGCCTGACCCCAGAGCAGCCCAGACTCAGCTACAGCCAGAGCAGCATGGAGCAGCCCAGAGCCAGGCGTGGCCCGGGCAGCCCCTCGAGCCCAGACCTGCTGGGGCCAGGGGAGGGGTGGCTATCCTGCAGCCCCAGAGCTCCTGCAGATGGGACAGGCGCCTCTCCCCCCCAGCCCAGGTGCTGCTGCGAGGAGAGAGAGCTGGGGAGAGTCCTCTTTCCCTGCCGTATCCCCAGAGCACCCTCCTGCACTCCAAACCCCTCATCCCCAGCCCCACCCCAAAGCCCACACCCCCAACTGGAGCCCTCACCCCCTGCACCCAACCCTCTGCCCCAGCCCTGAGCCCCTCATCCCCGGCCCCACCCCAGAGCCTGCAGCCCCAGCCAGAGCCCTCACTCTCTGCACCGAACCCTCTGCCCCAGTCCTGAGCCCCCCCCCCCCCCAAGAATTCCTCGGCCTCACCCCCACCTCATGAATTTTGTTATGTGTACCAATATGAAGGTTATGTGTCACACATCACCTCCATATTGGTGCACAAAACAAAATTCATTCCGCACATGGGTGGGAAAAATTAGAGGGAACACTGGATTAGGCCCTTGAAAAGAAAAAAGAAAAAATCTATGCAAGACACACGCGCAGTAAGTGCGCAAAACTGCCTTTCAAACGTAGACAAATTTTGTAGACAGTGTGTGTTATGATGGTATCAGAAACCATTCAGGGTAAGGACGCAAAATAATGTACATATACTGATTTCTCCTGCCAATTGGCTAAAGAAACTATTAGCATAAGCTTTAAAATCCTTACTTGAATAAGCAAGATTTTGCACGCAACTGGAAAAGAAAAGAGAAGGAAGAATGCTACAGAAAGCGTGATGAAAGAAAAAAAAAGAAAAATAAAGGCGTAGTAAAAGTTTCACATGAGGCATAAAAGTATCAGAAATAAGGACAACACTGTTCACATTTCTGTTTAACAACAATTTAGAGCATTACTATTAACAATTATCTGAAATTACATGGATTATTTTGGCATTCTTATTAGATTTTTAAAGACTTCACTAGTTTAATAAAGCATCACTAATTTTTCACGTTTCCATGACAGAATGTTCTAGAAAGTACAGGATAACCTCATTTATATTGATATTTAAAAATATTCAAACTCTTTACATCTTCTCATATACATTTGTATATTGCAAAGGACAAAGAATACAAAGTGACAGCAATACCTGCAGTAGTGTGTTATCATGCACAATACCCAGTGTTAATCCAGTAGACCATGCAGCCACTTGAACAGTGACAAGGTATCAATAGACTGTATTAGAGCTGATGAATTACAACATTACAGAAACTGATAAAACACAATACGCAAGACCATGAACACTAATGTTTAGCTCCAATAGAATTCAATCTATATTATATTTATTAGGTGTCAGACACCATTACAAGACATTAAATGAAATTCTTCTTTCTATTATAAAACCATTGTAAACACGTGCATAGCCACCAAGTAATTTTTTATGTCCATGTATTTAAGCACCACACATATGGAGTGTACTTTTGGAAAGAACATCGCTGTAAATAGTTTTTTCCTTACAAGCCAGCAGTCACTCAGGCAATATGCCATAGCAATTTATAATAGTAACAACTGCTATTCAGAGAAGATAGAATTTTTTCAAAGCTTGATTGTTTTTCTTAGAGCAAAGTCATTTGCAGTGCTACAGTGTGTGTGTGAGAGAGAGATCTTTATGATTATACTTCTCCTGTAAAAATTCACTCCAGGCTGAAGCCTCTTATAGTAAGTACAACAGTAAGTTCACAATTTGCTGTCTTTTCTTTTAGTAAAGAGTTTTTAAATGAACAATCTTTTTGAAACACTCCAGTATTGTATCTCAGCTTTCTTAATAGAGAATATTAAGACCATATTCTCCAGGAGTTTGCATGTGAACTTTGGTGCACCATATACTCCTGGGGGAATTCTGCGCCAAAAAATTTAAAATTCTGCATAGTTTATTTGCAAAACAACAATATAATCACTCCAGTTTCAGTTATTTTGGTAATTTATTTCAAAATACCTGTCAACAAGTATGTCAACAATACAGACAACAACAACAAAAGATTCCCCGAGGAGTAGATAGTTAAAGAATCCCTTACAACAAATTAATTCCAGTTGGGAGTAGCTGGAGGGGGCTGCATGGGGCCCCCAGAGCCCAGCCTCAGTGAGCACCCCCAGAGCCCACACACCCACATCCCCCTCCCCCACCTGCCCAGACACCTATACCCCCAGAGCCTTTACTTCCCCCAGCTTCTTTACTGATCCACAGTGGGACATGATGTGGTGCAGCCCCCCCTTTTCCACACCCTTTGCCAGAGCTGGGTCTCCCATGCCCTCTCCCATCCCTGTGAAGATCAAGCCAGACAGCGAGAGCGTGAAGCCTCCATCCCCACTGGGCTGGGCGTTCCACTCACTACGAGCTGGACTCTGCAGAGTCCAGCGGCCCCTAGTTGCGTCCAGCAGCTCTGCAGTGGTGCAGAATTTCCCCAGGAGTAATTAGCCCTAGTATCTCAGTCACCTGTGTGGCCAATGGTACTGCTACCAGAAAGGCTGCTTTGACTGAAAGAAGAAAGAGTACATTAGCAAATGGCTTGAAAGGTGGGCTCATTAACCTTGCCAGTACAACATTTAGATCTCAAGGAGAGGGATGCTACTTTCATAGGGTCTTTAAGATATCTAGCTACCATATGGTGTGGAAATGTGGAATATCCATAACTGAAGGGTAGAGAGCTCAAATGGGCTGTGAGATGAACACTCAGGGAGCCATGGAGAGTCCAGAGTTCTTTAATAATAGAAGGTCGTCCAGTACGTTGGGTATTTGGAGCTAGAGACTGAAATAACTAGCGTGCTTAGATAGTGAACCACTTTGCAGAATAAGTCTACCTTGTAGAGTCCTTTGTACTGTGGATAAGAATGCTGTGACATCAGTAGAGAGAACTTGTTCAACTGAGGTATATTAGCCAGCATCCATGCCATGAGGTCCAGGGAGTATGAATCCATATAGCGGATCTTACCGTCTTTTTGACATATTACATCTGGCTGTAGAGACAATGGTATTGGAGGCTGGATGGAGAAATTCTTTAGATCTGAGACTCAGAACTGCTTCTGCTATGCTAGAGCTTTTATGATGATCCTGGGTGATTCCTGCCTGAGCTTCCTGAGAATGTTCAGGGTTAATGGAATTATAGGGTAAACACTCCTCAGGCCCTGGAACCAGGGTATCATATATGCATTGGACACAATTCCCTCACTGGGTCTTCCTCTGGAACAAAGCTTTTGACACTTCCAGTTTTCTCTGGTGGCAAAGAGATCTATGGTTGGATGACCCCCCCACCTGAGAAATATGTTTGGACAGTGTCCTTCACTGTCCATATGGTCATTTCTGAAGTGTCTGCTGAGGTGATCTTCTAGCAAATTCTGTAATCCTGTGGGGTGTACTGCTTTCAATTCCATGGAGGATACAAAAGTTCTACAGACATACAGCTTCTTGACAGGGGGATGGAACTTGCTCCCCTCATTTGTTTTCATAAAACATGGCTTTTGTATTGTCCATCATGATTTGACTTGCCAATCTTTCAGAAGCAGGAGGAAAACCATGCATGCCCAACAAATAGCTCTTAGCTCCATAACATTTAGGTGAAGTAGTGTTTTCTGAGGAGTCTGCATACCTTATGTTTCAAGGTTGTTCAAATGGGCTTCCCAACCAAATGTGAAAGTCTATCACCAACATCTTTCATGGCAGTGGTGGAGAGAATGGTATTCCCTTGCAAACTTTCAGAGGGTCTTTCCACTAATTTAACAATGACAGGACTTTCTGGGGGAACATGCACTGACACACTCAGGTGATGCCTGCTTGGCTGATATACAGACTTCAATTTCTTTGCATGCATGAAATCTGGTATGCTGAGTTACATATATGCAGGAGGCCATGTGTCCTAGAAGTTTGAGAAAAGTCCTCACCAATGGTCTTGGGGTGAGCTTGTAGATGGGTGGGCACAACTAGTATGGCTTGAAATCTTTCTTGTGATACAGAGGAGTGCAGAATGTCTAGAAACTTCTGCGATTTTTCCTGCACTACCGCCACAGGCATTTCTAATATGTCTGCCATGTGACACAGAAGTTCCTAAAATGTTTTGAAATCATTAGGCTGAGTGGAAGTAGAGTGCATAACTGGTTCATCAGGTGAGGAAGAAGAAATTGTGGCTGGTGTCAAGTGCGCCACTGTTTGGAGTTATTCTTCCTTACCTTCTTGTTCTTCCCAGTGTACGAGTTTGTGCCAGCTGTACTTCTTGTGCAACTCTACAAGTTTTTATAGCGAAGGGAGATGTAACTCTAGAGAGGGCAGGAGGAATTAGTTTCCTCATCAGCTGCATCCTCCCAGGGGTCCAGTACAGCCAAGATCGGACATTATAGGCGTAAAGGACTGGGGGGTCATAGGGGTGGATACAAAGAGGAGTGCTCTCCTTGAGATTCCACAGGTCTATGCCTAAAATTACAGCTCCTTGATTTCTCATCTGACCAGTAGGGGTTATATACATGGGAATGAGGAGAATGAGTGCAGGATACCTCCCTACTATGATCAGAATGGGAGGAGGAAAGGGAAAAAAAAGAAAAGAAAAATAATTTCTCCTCTAATGGTGGGGCTACTCTTCACAGAATTATAGAAATGTAGGGCTGGAAGGGACCTCAAGAGGTCATCTAGTCCACTTCCCGCATCAAGGCAGGAAATCCTAAATCGCATCTTAAATCTCCCCTACTACTGTAGCTGAAGAGGTGACTGATTCATTAATAGTACTGATTATCCGTACCATACAGGCGCACTCATAGCTGAAGATAGTAATGGTGATTTAGGCTGCGCAATCACAACAAGATCATTTGATACCAAATATAATTTTGGTGCGAGAAAGTCAGTGCAAGGAGCATCTGTATCGTAGGGGTCAGCACTGGCATCCTGAGTACCAGGGGCATTGGCACAGTGTACAAAAATATTAGAACCAAGAAGTCAGTACTGGGTGAAGTGCAGACCTCTGCCTGAGACACTACTACACATGTTCAGAAATCAGGTTTTGTGAGGGTGTCAGAGGAACCCGATTTGGGCTCTGACCTACCCTTTGCCTGAGTAGTCTGAAGAGAGCAATGCCTCATTTTACTACATCCTAGGAAGGGTAACCTAGGCCTGTGCTTACTGTGAGCATGATGTTCCTTTCCACTCCTTTCAGAGACTGGGTGGAGGAAGACAGCTACATTGTCAGTCTCAGTATATGAAGGTTTTTTTTTTAAAAGTGAGCCCAGGAGCTGGGAACTGAGCTGTAGCTCACAGGAACAATGATAGAGGAAGCTGGTTCAGGCCTGGTAGGTCCCTTCCGCTGGTCCCAAGGAGGCTCTCACTGAGTGCTCCATGAGAAAAAGTTTAAGATTGGCCCCTCTCACCTTCTGCATCCTCTTGGAGAAAAAGCAACAGATTGAGCAACTATAAGGGACAGGCCCCACTCTGAAAGGAAAAAGGCACCTTGAGTGCCCTTCATTGAACAGAACAGCTACATTAAGGAGGGGGATGTTCTGAACTCCAGGTTTCAGCCAAAGCAGCAAAATCCCAGTACCTGGAAGTCCCTAAAAATAACACCCCTTTATTACTGTTATCCCAAACTAGCGTAAAAAGGAGAACACTACTCTGACTATATCACTACATACACACACAACAATCAGAAAAGTTGCAGAGTGTGCAGAGAAGCAGACACTGCAGATGTTCCGTTTTACAGCCATAGGCAGTAAGAAGGAACGGAGGGATAGTTGGGCTTGCTCCACCCTTTACATCCTCGAGTGTGTGTGGAGGGTAGGGTGGTGGTGCACAAGAGCATCCAGGGACACTGCCGTCTAATAGAATCCAATCTCATGCACATGAGCACCAGAAGTGCAATACACATGGACAATCATTCAAAGAACACTATCATCTTCCTTGGCCATGTGAAGAAACTGAACTACTCATCCACCTAAAATAAAGTTACATCATTTTCAAATTTAATTCAGAAAAGGCTTAGTGGTTTGCCCTAAACCAGATTGGGTGAGGTAAGAATTTTGTTTTTAAAAATGCTGTATGGGTTGGTGGCAATCTTTTATGTATAAACATCAGCTTGGTATAACTTTTGCCCCTTTTATGCTGAGCATTTTTCAGCACAGACAAGTTAATGGCTCATAAGGAATTACTTCCTAAATCCAGACTGCTGAAAAGAATATATAGATGGACATGTTTTTATTAGTTTATTTCCTTTCTGTACATCTTCTCCTGCTAACCAAAAGTACTTCCTCTCCAAAAGGATTCTAGGCAGGACTGAAGAGGTCTGAGACAACTTCTTTCCTAGTACATAGTCCTATAACCAGACAACCATGAAAACTACTAGAACTTGAGCAGATTTAGCAGGATGCACTCATTTCCAAGTTTCAGATGCAGGAAGTCTTTGGTTCAGACTTATGTGGAACACTGAACAAACAGGATCTTCAAAGTTAGCAATTAGGTACTGGAAGTCCGTCACAGAAAAAACAACTGCTTTACAAATAAACAGCAAGAATTTACTTAAAAGTCATCCCTTACCTTCTGTACTTAATCCAGGACTTGAGGTGAATTTTGCTACATCGACAATCTTGACAGCAAACTGTTGCCCAGTTTCTCTGTTGATACATCGCCGCACAACACTGAATGGACCCCTAAAAATAAACAACAAAAACAGTCAGATTTTCTGCATTAAAAGAATTACAAACTATTCCGTTCTCCTTTATGTGTTTGGCTGTACATTTCCATTATTTCCTAACACATGTAAGGTTACATTTTTGGACCTATAATACCATGCGGAAGGTGTGTACCTCTCACCCATGTTGCCCACCACAACGTGTAATTGCTACTAGAGTTTAATGTAAACAGAATTTTACAAACTTGATATTTTCATTTTTAAAAGTTCATAAATAATTTATTTCGTACAGTTTGCTTGTAAAGGATACAACTAATAGAACCCATACAAAATCATCATACTATTGCTAAAATGTAAGTGTAATTTGTTTATTATGATACAAAATACAGTAAGAAAAACACTGCAAAATACCTTTATATTTATATTACACAGATTTACTATTACCACATTTAATTCTAAAAAATTTTGTGAAATATATATTCTAATAGGCTCAAATTCTGCACCGGTACTCATTCTATTGATTTCAGTGGAAATTTGCCTGATTAAAAAAAAGTTAATAAATTGTGACTAAGGAATCCAGGATATGACTGACTAAAAGTACAGTTTAATATAAAGAGAAAGAGTAAAAAATGCATTCAATTCTGTTATTTTTTAAATGCCTATTAAGAAACACAAAGGATAGTTTTAAATAGTCAAATCTACCAAAAATGTAAGTTAATCTTTCCACATACATCACCAGCCAGTGAATTTTAAACCAATACAGGAGACATGGGAAATTTCCATTACTACTCTATATTTAAAACTCCAGGGTAATAGAAATATATATCAAATTTTCTCTGACCTTTATTCCTTAAAGATCCATCATGGAACCAAAGAAGCTACATATAATAAAAGATGTATTAGATTATCTAGTTTATACACCTAACAATACTGCATGTAATCCTGCAAAAACGATTTGCAGTTCAAAATAGCTGTATGTGCCTTAATTTTTTCCAAAATCTACGTTCAGAATGATTGTATCCCTAAGAAATGCCACAATATACGGATGAGAGATGAGGTGGATGAGGTAATATCTTTTATCGGAACAACTTCTATTGGTGAGAGACACAACCTTTTCAGCTATACAGAGCTGTGTGTGGCTCAAAAACTTGTCTCTCTCACCAATAGAAGTTGCTCCAATGAAAGATATCGCACCCACCTTGTCTGTCTAATATCCTGGAACTGACATGGCTACAAATAAACACAATAATATACGGTTTATATTTACCTCGCTTCTACACAGATTTCTTTGAAAATTCATCCTTAAGTGTCATAACCCAACACACCCATTTTTGGAAGTCATCTGTTAATATTAGGATTTAACTTTAACATTCTTAGCGCTAACATGCTATGCAACAAAACTCAACTTTAATTTGTAATATTTTCATATAAATTGCATCCCACAATGCTTTAATGTTAGATAATGCAATTACCCACTACTGCTATTTAACTAGGTAAGTTACTAGGTACAGCCATGAGAGAAAATGTTTTCAGATAAGATCATGGGAACATAGGAAGGCAGTGGTCACAAAGAAGATATATTTTATTTTATTTTTGTTGTTGCTACTTCTTTAACAGTGATAACAAAGGACAACTTGTAAAGTTAAATTGGCACACACTAGAGAAAATTAGGCTAACGTACTAGTTGACAAGGAAATTCACATTCAAGAAGTTTCTCTGAAAGATAAGGGAAGTAATTTAAAGAATATGGATGGAAGTTGTGCATGGAAGATTCATGTTTTTCTGTTGACTGGAATAAAAGGCAGTGCTTAGTTTAAAGGATGAGTTTTCCCTTCTAGACAGAAAACTGCAAGTCAGGTTATGGATCTCTGACTCCTGAGACTACAAAGTGACAGCCTTTCTAGTTCTCAATAGAGACTTTTTAGGGCAATGGTGGAGAAAATAAGAGAAAAATAATTTCAGTTTAAATATGTTTATTTACTAACAGTTTTAATTTTAGTTTGATGGTCCTGTACATACAGGGTGATTTTTGGAATTTAATTATTCTTTTAATCCTGATTCCATTTTTGAATCCAAATTACTATTGAAAGGGTCTAAAACTTACATTTTATCCGTCCTTATAGTCTTCTATTTAAAACAGTAATAGTACCCTAAAAAAGGAAGAGGAGGGAGAGTATAGAGTCTAACTTGAAGCCTACTAAATATTGTAACGGGAATCAGAGAGGATATTCTTAATCTTGGACAAATTAAACACATAAAAAGGATAACTAAACCCTAAATTATATTATCCTCTAGTGAAAACCCCCTCCAAATTGCACTGTCTTCCAGATGAATAGCTAGAGATAGAGACAGTCACACTGTTTTGTTTTTAAATAAATTACATGCTAAGGTCTCGATCCTGCAAGCACATATGCACGTGTTTTACCTTATATATATGCAAGGCCCACTGTGTGCAATGTAAAGTTAAGCATGTGCAAAAAAGTGTTTGCATAATCAAAGATCAAACAGGTAATTTTTTTCTCACTAATAGCCAAGCTGTGTGCATAGGTATCCATATTTGGAATGTCCTATTACTTTTCAATATTTATTAAGGGAATATTTTAGCCACAATCAACATGTATATTTTTTAAAATTATTAAATGAAAAAGCCTAAGTATACTGGGATAAAAATATTTCACTCATAGATCCTTAGACAGAAATTCTACCAATGCAGTTGACCAGCAAGACACATTCCTTAATTAATACATTATGGAACTTAAATTTAACAGTCCTGTACCCTTTAGTAGTGAAGCCTTCTTTAATGACTAAATATGCTATCCTGGAATTGTCTTTTTTTTCACACTTGACAACCAGAGCTAATTTATGTATCAGGGTACAGGAACTACTTTTATAGCTGTGGTCAGCATTTTTCCAGAAGGCTAAATATACCTGTAGCATTATTCCAGAAGGGAAAGCACTTGGAGATTAATAATGTTTTAGTTTCATAATTAAACTGTCTTCAATGAAGAATGAAGATCTAAGTTTTAGAACTAGGCTTCTTTAGAAAAAAGGATGTGTTGAGGAATTCCAAAATGGTTATTTATTATTCACACTATGGTAACACCAAGCGGTCACAATCACAGATCAGGGACCATCGTGTTAAACATTGTATCAACTAACCAAAGAGACTGTCTCTGCAAAGCTTATGGTTTAATTAAATGGTTACCTAGTTTATTGAAGGATGTACAGGAATTATATAGATTTTCTGTATTTTTCTACAGAGGCCTTAGATTTGTCCGCATGTGCATATTCCATAGGAAGCCATTTCTTTTGGCTACCTAATGCTCCAGCAGCACCAATGGGAAATTAAGGGTAATTACCTTTAGAACACTGCAGGATATATTTTGAATATATCATTTTAAGGCAAATAGGTTGGATGATACTAAACATTCATTAGTATTTTTTTGCTTTGTTTTAATTCAGTGGATGAAGTTCTACTCAGGAAAGTAAGCGTAATGACATGGGCTTTAAAGTAGAGCAGGAAGATACTGAGCACATGCTTCCCCACAAGAGCTCTTCCAGTAAAACACTGATATGCAACAGCTACTCTTCCTATTGGAGGGCTCTGCTCTAAAAATATTTGGGGGCCTATTTTCCAAGTCTCATCCTACAATCCAATCAGCCAATTTCTTGCTAATAAATGTCATGCTTCAGGGAATGATGAGACAATTACTAGAAAAGTCAGAAAGTTTTCTATACATGGTATAGTACTGCCCAATTGTGCACATTATGTAACTATTCCACTTTCATCTGAAGCCTGTCAGAGAACACCCAATTAAAGAGGACCTTTAGTTTATTCCACCTTGAGAGTTCATATATGAAATTGATAAGCCCAAACCCACAGCCTTGTGGGTAGCCCAGGAGGCTGTAAGACAGAGAGCACCCCCTGACAGAAAAGCCCCACTGCCTTGTGGGTGAATTTGGGAGAATGTAGGGCTATGAGAGTAAACTGAGACAGAAAATGTGGAGTGGAGCCCAAAAGGCGGTCAGATATTAATATTTTAGTATCTTTCCGGCAACTTCTGCAGCGGATCGGGTACCAGATGTATTGGTTCTTCCTCTCCTCTGGATTTTACCGTTGACGCCGAGAGGGGGGTCCTGATGCATGGGCAACTCAGGGCCTACATATCATCTGCCCAGGCTTGCGCCCTGGAGAGGTATTCCAGCTTCACCTCAAGCATTGACACAACACAGGAGGCAACAGTCATCGGTTCTAAGCTCTTACTCAATTGGCGTAGAGTTGAGTGCCAGGGGCTGTCTCTGACAGTGGGAGAGATCATCTTATTTCACTGGACAATCACCGCCCGCCATAAAACTGGGCAGCCCCACAACAATAAGGTGTTGTCCCACCACAATCTGCCTGCTTCAATGGGTGCTTGGAGCTTAGTTTTATAACTTGATAAGTGGACTACAACCAATGCACCAGACAAATCAAGTAAAAGAAAGAAAACATCCTTAAAGATTGGGTGCTGTCGCATTCGCACCATGACAACTGGATTATCTGAGGACCTTCAACAGATCAATGATGCACATAAAACTGCCATGATCAATGACGAGCTGAAACGACAATATGGATATTGCATCCCTCCAGGAAATACGGCTAGCATCAAGCGGATCTCTCAGAGAAAAAGACTACACATTTTTCTGGCAGAGGAAAAGCGCAGAAGAAACCTGAGAGCACAGAGTGGGATTTGACATCAAGAACTCACTACTGAGGATGACTGAGCCACCTACAAATGGATCAGAGAGAATTTTGGGACTACGCTTGTTCACATCTGAGGGCCCAGTCAACGTTGTGAGTGTGTATGCCCCAACACTCTCCTTGTCTTCTGACATCAAGGACCAGTTCTACGACCAGTTGAACACCACCATCAGCAAGATTCCAAAACACAAATATGCTTTCCTGCTAGGGGACTTTAATGTAAGGGTGGGAGATGTCTATTAGTATTACTGTAGTACTTAAGAGCTCCAGTCATGGACCAGCACCACTTTATGATAGGCACTGTACAAACACAGAACAAAAAGTCCCGGCCCAAAACAGATTACCATCTAAATATAAGACAATAGAAGAATACTGACAGACTGACGGGGAAGTACAAGAAAACAAAGAATACTGGTAAGAATGATGTGTTGAGACCACAGCCTACCAAGTCTTGTGCACCCTAAGGGAAGCAATCTGCATGCTGAAATATTTTGAAAAATCTGGGGCAAAACCAAGACAAATCAATTTGGAAGTTGGAAGAAATTCATGTTGCGAACCATGGAAATATAATAACCAGTACTCTGTAATGAAAGAAATGGAAAGAAGAATGTAAACAAGAGAAGTTCTGAAGTGCATTAACCCTAACCTCATTAGATAATCTTCAGAAAGGCACTTTTGTAAGATAAAAATGGCTTCAATGGAATGAGAAACAAGTGGGTCACAAATGTTCCATCACAGCAGTCACACGGTGTTCAGTTCTCATAATGAAAAAGGGTACTGAGAGCATCATTAAAATCTTGATGTTTACTGCACTGCTATATTTAACATACTTATGGTATTTACAGTATTTCCTATACTTAGGATAGGGAATACTACAGATGGCTCAGTAAATTTAACTACTGCATGAGAGAAATGTCAAGAACCTAATGGTGCCCACTATGCACTAACCTAATGAAAGAACACTGAGAATGAGAGCATAAAAGTGTTTGTCTTTAATATATCCTGAGGCTAAAGCTACTATTTGACAATGCAATTCTTTCAGAACTTGATCTTACACATAGTGTGTGTGTGTGTGTGTGTGTGTGTATCCTCAAACAACTTGAATGTGCTGAGACAGCACAACAAACGCACGTTTAATTTATTATGGAGGTGTTGGTCACGAAGTCTGAATCTGAAGTTTTCAATTTAAGGGGAGCTTTAAACTTTTATTTTTTACAGAAGCCTCATTAAAATAGCAATAAAAACACAAAGTATTCTTTGAGTACTACTGAATTTTTCATTGTGATTTGATAATTAGACTGATACAGAAAGGATAGGAGTTACAAGATTAACCTTTTTGAAGTTTTCCACTAGACTCTCTCACTTTTTGGCAGGTGGAAGGGGGGGGGAGGGGGGAGAAGAGAGAGAGATATACACCATTTGCAAGAAAATTAAACACTCTGGAATCTGTCCTTTGCTCCACATGAGCTGAGTTATAAATAGGCAGTACTTGTCTGTGGCTTAATCTTTAACTTCCCCAAGTTGAACTGAAAGGAAATGCATCAATTTGAAGCTGCTGCATTTAGCAGTGACAGTGTAACACAGCCATTCGGGTAACTTCCCCACCAAATACCCCTGTAACTTTAGGGCAGTGTTTCCCAAACTTGGGACGCCGCTTGTGTAGGGAAAGCCCCTGGCAGGCCGGGCCGGTTTGTTTACCTGCCCCGTCCACAGGTTTGGCCGATCGCGGCTCCCAGTGGTCGCGGTTCGCTGCTCCAGGCCAATGGGAGCTGCTGGAAGCAGTGGCCAGCACATCCCTCGGCCCGCGCCGCTTCCCGCAGCCCCCATTGTCCTGGAGTGGTGAACCGCGGCCAGTGGAAGCCGCGATCGGCCGAACCTGCGGACGGGGCAGGTAAACAAACCGGCCCGGCCCGCCAGGGGCTCTCTCTACACAAGCGGCGTCCCAAATTTGGGAAACACTGCTCTAGGGAAAGGAGACCATGACTCATGAGTTTAAATCTCACCTCCACTGACTGTGGTTTATACTCCCGTGCAGCTCACCAACTTATTACTGACTACTAACATCAATCCCCAACCCTAGAACACAGTCAAGTATGAGTTGTCACTTCATTTTACAAACAAGTTAACAAAGAGGTTATACAAAGTCACTGTAGGCAAAGTCAAGAACAGAACCCAGGACTAACATGATCGTAGTGCCTATGAGTCCCAGTCATGGACCAGCACCACTTTGTGGCAGGCAATGTACAAACAGAACAAAAACTCCCTGCCCCATCTAAGTATAAGATGAGAGACAACAAATGGATAGACAGACAGACCCATGAGGGATACAAAGAAACAATCATAATACTGGTGAGAAGGACAGTCTGTGGTCTCAGCCCATCATTCTATCAAGTTTTGTGTATCTTGATCCCAAATCTTAGCTATTCAACCACACCACCTTTTGGGTTACTCTGTCTTTAACCACTAAACAACTCTTGTCCTAGAGTCAAGGATAGAATCCCAAATTCCTGGCCTCCAGAATGCCATTGATGTCTAGCAAACAGTTATGTCACGCATTCACAAAGTGTGCACTGAGTCCTCTTCTGAACTGGGGGTCTGAAAATCCAAGGTTTAAACCAGGGATTCTCACACTGGGGGTTGAGACCCCTCAGGGGGTCACGAGATTATTACATGGAGGGTCGTGAGCTGTCAACCTCCCCCCCAAATCTCACTTTGCCTCCAGCATTTATAATGGTGTTAAATATATAAAAAAGTGTTTTTAATTTATAAGGGGGGATCACACTCAGAGACTTGCTATGTGAAAGGGGTCACCAGTAAAAAAGTTTGAGAGCCACTGGTTTAAACCCTCCTATTGACTCAAAGGGAAAGAGTTTGTTCTGGTTGCATGTGCCAGATTTTGATTTTCAAGAAGAATTAGCTTACTTTGTTCACACAATGAGAAAATATTTTTAACAGAGTCTTGTAGCTTAAGAACTATTACAATCTTTAAGTTATAGCATGACACAAAGATACAGGTATTTCACATTTCAACTGTCATCTCCCATTCTCCCCTAGCTGGCCCCATAGACGTACTCACTGAGGTACACCACCCCTACCTAAAAAAGCTAGGCAAAACTTGCAAAAAAATTCTTTTGTTACAGTTACATCAGAACATGTCCCACCAATTTAACATCTGACAACATGAAAATAAGTTAATATTAGGCCCCGTCCAGACTACCCGCCCGGATCGGCGGGTAGCCATCGAAGTATCGGGGATCGATCTATCGCGTCTCGTCTGGACGCGATAGATCGATCCCCGAACGCGCTACTTCGAACTCCGGTCCTCCTGCAGGGCGAGCAGAGTACCGGAGTTCGAAGTAGGAGCCGCGAACTTCGATCGCGGCGCCGCGCGGACGCGAGGTACGTCGCGTTAGTTCGAACTAAGGTACTTCGACTTCAGCTACGCTATGCGCGTAGCTGAAGTCGAAGTACCTTAGTTCGATCCCGCCCCTAGTGTGGACCAGCCCTTAGAGACTTCTGACTTCCTTGTCACTTTCAAGTTCCCTAAACACTGCTGATAACCAGCTCAAACATGCCATAAGGCTTTCATTTCCACCTCCAACGGATACAGATAATAAAGAGACCAGGTCACTGATACAGAGCAATATGGATTGATTGGTAAACTGGGCACAAGCAAATAATGTGTTTCGGTACAGACTAATGTACATTTCTACATCTGGGAACAAAGAATGTAGGCCATACATACATGATGAGAAACTCTATCCTCAGAAGCACTGACTCTGGAAAAAACCCAATTTGGGGGTCATGGTGGAGAATCAGCTGAATGTGAGCTCCCATGTGACATTATGGCCAAAAGGGCTAATCATGCAAATCCTTGGATATATAAACAGGGGAATTTCAAGAAGTAGAAAGGTTACATTAGCTCTGTATTTGGCACTAATATGACCACTGTTGGAATATTGTGTCCAGTTCTCATGTCCACAATTCAAAGACGACATTGATGATAATTGGAGAGGGTCCAGAGAAGAGCCACGAGAACAATACAGAATGGAAAACATGCCTTATAGCAGGGGTCTCAAACTCAAATGACCTCAAGGGCCACATGAGGACTAGTACATTGGGCCGAGGGCCGCATTTACTGACACCTCCCCACCCCGCCGCCCTCGGCCCCGCCCCCACTCCACCCCTTCCATGAGGCCCCGCCCCTGCCCCGCCTCTTCCCACCCCTTCCCTGCCCCCATTCCAACCCCTTCCCCGAAATCCCCACCCCAACTCTGCCCCCTCCCTGCCCCCAGGGGGCACAGGAGAGGTGTGGGGTGCGGTGGGGGCTCAGAGCAGGGGGTCGGGGTGTGGCGGGGGTTCAGGGCAGGGGGTCGGGTGCAGCAGGGGGCTCAGGGCAGGGGTGTGGGGTGTGGCGTGTGTTCAGGGCAGGGGGTCGGGGTGCAGGAGGGGTGCAGCGGGGGTTCAGGGCAGGGGGTCGGGGTGCAGGGTGCAGCAGGGGGCTCAGGGCAGGGTGGCGGGGTGTNGTTGCTTCAGGCACCGCCCCCAGCAGTTCCCATTGGCCGGGAATGGGGAACTGTGGCCAATGGGAGCTGCTGGGGGCAGTGCCTGAAGCAACAGCCACACACCCCCCTGCGCCCCTCCTCCCCCAGGTTCCAGCTGCTTCCTGGTGCGACGCGGCGGCAGGGCAGGCAGGCAAGCAGGGAGCCTGCCCTGCCCCCGGTGCTGGTCGGCCAGGTAAACGTTGGGGGGGGAGGGCGGGGGTGCCGGGAGGAGCTCGCGGGCCGCATGCGATAGCCCTGCGGGCCGCGTGTTTGAGACCCCTGCCTTATAGCGAGAGACTCAAAGAGCTCAATGTATTTAGCTTAAAGGAAGGTTAAGGGATGACTTAAAAGCATTCTGTAAATATCTACATGAGGAACAAATATTTGGTAATGGGCTCTTTAATCTAGCAGACAAAGCTATAAACATGATCCAATTGCTGGAAGCTGAAAACTAGACAAATTCAGAGTGGAAGTAAGGCCTACATTTTTAACAGTGAGGATAATTAACCACCTTAACAAATTACCAAGAATTGTGGTGGATTCTCCATCACTGGCAATTTTTAAACCAAACTGGATTTTGGGGAAATTTCTATGGCCTGGGTTATGCAGAAGGTCAGACTAGATGACCACAGTGGTCCCTTATAATCTATAAACATGAATCTTAAGCATCAGTTATCTTCTCCTCAATAGAATAGTGTTTATCCTAGCCCAGCCTCATTCTCTAGGATCTAGCCATTTTCTTCAATGTGAGTCCCGCAGCCCTCCCTACCCCCCTCCCCCAAAAAAGTTTGTTTCAGCTAATTTTTATACTGTCCTCTCTATTTGTTTTAGCATTTATTAAGATATTAAATATTGGAACCAATCTGGCACTGTTGGAAACCTGCTAACATTGCTCATAAAAAAGAATCTTCTCTCAAAATGAATATATACAAAAATCAACTTCAGCTTTGTTAATCAGTTTCAGTAGCTAACTTGGTAACTTTCGCTTTCTTTTCACAAAGGATTTTTTCTTTAAAAAATGGTATAAATTGTGACAACTAAAAAATAAGTAGATGTTTCAATGGATCAACCTTCAAAAGAGAGGTCTCATTTATACAGAAAAGTTCCTCCCCTTATTTTAGTAGAGACTAAATTATGAAGACGCTGAAACATGATGGAATATACTCTTGATGTGCTACCTTTTTGTTTATTTTTGTTTTGCATTGAAAATTGAAAATCCAGATTTCTGTTCCAAAACCATTTTTGCAAAGGATATTGTGTCACAGTTCATTAAACCAACATACTGGAAAAATGCAACAGTAAAATCATGGAAGACAAACAAGTTGAATTATGAATTTTTCCAGTTTTTCAATGCCTGCATTTCTCTCCAGTTTGCTCAGCATCAACCATGCTTTTTTTTTTTTAAATTAAACCACTTTGTACTGGTTTGGTCAAACCTTTGTAGTAGGCTGGGACTGAAAAAGTAAATATGTTTTTAAAGTACATCTGTATCGAAGGGCAGACAAGTACAGAGTCAGAAGTCTGGGAACTCTATCATAGCTACTGGCAGGTGAGAGTGAGCCTTCTCCCTCTTTTCACTGCTGCCAAGACAGGTTGCCACAAGTCATTAGCCTTTTATAGAATAAATAAAGTTACAGCCACGGTTAAAAAATTCCAGATATCTGTATCTGTCCCGAGTGACCCGTCATTCGCAATGTATTCTTGTGTTTTAATTACAGAACTGTTAGCTTTTTAGTTTGGACAACAAGCCCTTTGTTTTTGTTTGTGGATTAAACAAGTTTACAAAGTGAATCATAGTGTATGCCAGGCTTCAATGTAATGAAAACTTTGTGAGGATTTTTTTCTCCCATAAAAAACTGTTTCCTCCAGGGGAAAAAGTCCTTTTTTGGGCTAGGGAAAAATCTCAACTACGCTGGCCACACCTTGATTTTCTCTCAAAGATATTCTATTGGAAAGAATAGCTTTATCACGATCTTTCTTCCAGTGCCTGCTTTAACGTTCATGAATCTCAGTTTTTTGGAAACAAACTTCATTCTCTGTCAAGAGATATTTCCCCTCACTGCACCAGTTTTCCTCAACACAGAGGAAAACAAATGTTTTCTTATGGAAGGAGTCACCTGATGGCGCCATTACACACAGTTTTACAAGATTTTTTCTTCTTAGCATACAAGCACTGTTTAGTCTTTGAAGGAATGCTGCATTGTTAGTTTTGTGATGGGAACTGCTGCAAGGAAAAGTGCTCATGACCTTAAATCTAACTAGAGTCAATTCTTGGGGAAGAGTTACTCCTCGGGTACCTGGCACTGGCATTTGGGCTGAGATTCCTGGAAGCATGTTGTCAGCCTGCTGTTTGTGACCACCCCATTCAATGACTGATCAGTGTAAAAGCAAGTTACATTGGGGAGGGGGGGGGGTGACAGGGAGTCTGCATCGCTGATTTCTCTTCCCACGGGTAACCAACTTGCAAGGCCCCAAAATCTACCACCACTTGGCAGAGGCATGACATTTTCTCTTACAACACAGTCTGCCTGATAAGCACATCCAGAACACTTAGGGTATGTCTTCACTACCGGCCAGATCGGCGGGCAGCGATCAATCCAGCGGGGATCAATTTATTGCGTCTAGTCTAGTCGCGTCTAGTCTCGGCGAGAGGCACAGGCAGAGTCGACGGGGGAGAGTTGGCAGTCGACTCCCCGTGGTGAAGGCACCACAGTAAGTCGATCTAAGTATGTCAACTTCAGCTACGTTATTCACGTAGCTGAAGTAGCGTAACTTAGATCGACGCCCCCCCTTCCCCCCACCCCCTCCAGTGTAGACCAGGCCTTAGTTGAGCTCTCCAGCAGGCACTACAGTTTCTTTAGTCTATCTACACTCACAGGGACACTAGCTCATCTAATTATTACAATTCCATACATTTTATTACAATTTTAAAACAGCAGTAATGTCTTCAAGCAATGCTTCTGTAATACTATCGTTATACCAACATACATACACTAGTTGTCCTTTTTACAGCTTCAAACCAATCTCTTTCTAAAGACACAATTCTCTCAAACCACAGTATGTGTGAGGAAGTGTGGTGTAAGACACCATCAACTACACGCTTGCAAGGTCCTGTGTGATAATCTACTCCTCTCTATCCAAAATGAAAATGTATAAAATGAACAGAAATAAACAACAAAAGCTACACCCCTGAAAAGCACTCAGATATAAAAATGAGACAAGTGGATTCCATAATTACAATGCCACTGAGAAGCTTCAGCACAAAAAGCTATTTATATTAGAAATAACAACTTATGGTGTCACAACAGTGTCATTTTACAAGATCACATAACAGTAATGAAATTTACTTTAGTTCCTTTTAACGGAGCATGTAGTAGGATAGGGACAAAATTTACCAACAGGCAGAATATCTATGAGAAATGCCAAACAATAAGCATCTCTCAAACAGGGAATTAACTAGTATTGCTCTATGTGCCTTAGGGAAATTAAATCTCTCAGTAACAAATCCATCCTTGCTTTCCAATTGCACGCACATAATACATCATACATACTGCTTCCTGCATTTACTGAGAACTCCTGGGGGTATTTATCAAATAGGTTTGACTCTTTCACTTGACAACTATGTGCACCTGAAGGTCAGCCCACTATTAGTTCCCAGTGGGAAACTGAGGAGGAGTGGCAAAAAGGTGGGGATCGATAGTGCAGAGATCAAGCAGTAAAAAATTGCGCAACCCCTCCCGACGCTAGTTTGAACAAATAAAGCAGAAGCTTTTGCTTACTTTTGACAGCATTTTGCCTGTAAATATAAATTAAACCTGACAGGCCGCTGAAAACTTCTGACTGTTGATATTACAACGAACTGGCATATATCCTAGTTTCATTACTCGGAATTTCAATTTACCCAAATCATTTTATGTTGATTTTTTTCACACTCCAGCAGTCCTCAACTTGATATGAATTGGGACTCAGAATATTTTATTTTTAGCCAGTCTATGGGATTTCACAATTAGAAGGGCCCCTCTAAAATCAGCAATATTCTTAAGGAGAGGTGCCCTACTCATTCAGAAAAAAAGAGGAGCAGATGCCATGTTTAACTATGTACCATAAGCTAGGACTTCACAATAACCTCAATCCACTGACATCAGTGGGAGGTTTGCACAGAAATCAGGGAGAATACAGTCTCTATACAATAACTACACTTTCATTTATTAAGTACCTTGTCATCAAATTCAGTACTTTAAGAAAATATGCTCCCCCCCTTTAGGCCACTGTTACTTCTACCCTTTATTTCTCTCTATTCCATATCTCCTCTCTCTCCCTCTCTTGTTTTTGGGTGTTTCCTCTGTTCTTTCTACATTTCCTTCCCTAGAGAGACACTCCCAATTCCCACCCCAAAGGGCTTCATTCCCCCCACCCCACCCCTTCTTGTTCCATCTGCTAAAATAATCAAGTTAATGTTGAGACTGAAGTGCCATCGTTGGGTTTTAGAGCTGACATTCCAATATTAACAATGACATTAACAGCAATAGGGGAATTTATACCTCTGAGTCTTTGTTTCAGGCTGTTTGCAAACTCAGGCAAAAATCAAAATGAAGAAACTTTCAATAACAAACAAAGACATAAAACGACCATTAATACTAAAAAAAAAATCTTCTAGTGTAACATATTCTCAAGATTTCAGTGAGTTTCAACTACATAGGAAGTTTGAAGAGTTTGAATTTTATACTAGGATGGAATAAAAATTTCTGACAAGGTGCTAAAATTTAAAAAAACACCTTTTAAACTAAATTGCCCATAAATTAATGAAAACATTCTATAGTCAAAGAGTAGGTGTTGTAATTTTAAGGAGGATTCCCTGTGTTCTTCACACATAATAAAGAGCATGAATCACGACTTTAAATGCAAGACTCAACTCACCCATAATTATAGAGCCATGATCAGTACCTCCACATTATTTCCTCTGCACCACCATCAATAACCATATTTAGACCAGTTGAGAGAGGAATCATTTGCTCCAAAAGTAATAGAGCCTCGTATCAATATGGTAAGGTCTACATCAAGTAGAGGAGAAAGTCACAGGTTGCACTGAGCAGCATCTACTGACCTCACCTTGATTCCTGCCTTCCTGCGAGTTTCGGCTGCCACTTGCAAAGTGTTATTTTTCTTTCCTGTTACATTTCATGGTCTACTCCAAGTTACCAAGTACCCTGCATTCCCTTCTACAGTGTCTGGCTGGGGAAAATATTTTATTCTACCTTTGTGATGACTCCATGACTACTTTGTCACTTGACTCTCTGAAAAGTTTCCCAACTGGAGTTTTTAAGAGCTAAACTGCCTGGGCATGCACTTTCAGCATCTAAAGCACCATACACAAGAGTTCAGACATGTAGCTCTCTTCCTGCTCTCAAAGGCTATGCCTACACTATGAGCTAGCTGTGTGATTTCCCTGCTCACATACTCGAGCTACTGCTCATCAAGCTAGCACAAGTATAAATAGCAGTGTAGCTACAGTAATACAGGTAGCAGCAGGAGAGGCACAGCTGAGTTGCACCGAATACAAACCCACCTGAAATTAATGGGTATGTACTGAGCACAGCTCAGCCATGTCTCCACTGCTGCTACCCATGCTATCTCAGCTCCACTACTGTTTATACTCATGATAGCTCAATGAGAGCTAATGCAAGTATGTGTACACAAGCAGAGGAATCAGACCCCTACTTTGTAGTATAAACATAGCCAAAGATGCTGAACTTACTGTATTCCTGCCAACTTTAGGTCCCATTTCTGGGTCTCTCAAGGAGCAGAGTAGGATTTGATAATGGCCTCTCTAAAAGCCTGATGCCCTGGTGTCTGATTCCCCACAAGAAGAGATCCCATGGACTGCAGTGTCCATGCTACATACAAGCCCTTCCAGCTGCAGTGCAAGGGGAAGTGAAGGCAGATGAAACATAGACATAGTCTTCTTTCCAGAATGCTGTCCTAGCATTGCACCCTTCCTGGAGATGCCACTGGAGCCAGCTTTCTATGCTCCCTGCTTCTTTTTCATCCATGGAGGGCATGGACAGAGGAGATGCCCGCTGAAGACAAAACCGCATTTTGCCCACAGTGAAGGCCAAGCTCCCCAATGAGATATTTGATGGCAGACCAAAACAACAACAAATAAAAACAAATGTATGCTGTTTTGGTCTTGCTTCATTCAGAGGCCGCAGGGGCACCTGCTACTGTAGTCCTTGTAAATGGGAAACAGAGCTCAGGGAGAAAACTCCCCGAACGATAAACACATCCCTGGGACATGGCTAAAAGAGACAGCCAACTTACTGAGTCAAATTTTTAGTTACAAATTTGAAACATTTTAGGATTTTCTTCCAACAGCTTTGCAGCAGAGAGGTCTCCTTATACCTTCATATTGCTGCAGAGGCGGAACAAAACGCCTGACTCAAGAGGTTGGGACACTCCCTTTCTCCCAGTAATTGACAGGTCTATTTTTGCCTCAAAGCAGGCTGAAATACCCATTGCAGATATGTGGACCATAGCAATTTTTTTCAAAGAATACTAAGCTAAAATTGTCAAATACTATAAAAATGTATTAATCACACAGTTTACATGTACTTACATGTGGATGCAAGCCTATACACACACACAAAAATATGTAAAAACATGCTCATTTTATCTGTGGTAACATCAACTGTCATTTTATTTTGTCTGAAAGCAGAAAGAGAAGAGTTTGTTGAGATGACAGGCTTACCAGGATTTTTGTTCTACTACCCTTGCAATTTAAGACTAAAATACCTCTTATTTCTGACAACAAACATACTGTACCTTTTCATTTAGAGCATGCTTGTGGATTTGAAGGCTCATGCAGGCAATGAGTTAAAATGTATTATCCACAAAGATGTTCTCAAGAGCCAATCAATTTAGGAAATACTGTAATAACCTCATATGCTTTAGTGCTTTTTGTCAGCATTCACTAGTTAATGCTTACAGCACCCCTGTGATGCATCTTTATTTTAATGCTGGGGAAACAGAGGGGTTAAGTTACACTCAGCAAGTCAGTGGCAGATCCAGAATTTACAGCACAGGAGTTCCTCACTCCCAGTCTCAATCTCAGCCCAAACAACTACATTGCCTTTGTTACCTCACATTTTCTAAGATCAATACTTGCCCAACAGCTTTCCAGGGGGCTTTTTTACTAATGTGATATGACCAAATCCAATTACCGTGCTTTTTCTACTTCTTTCTGCATTGTCCTGTCTATGATCTTTGTAAGTCTGTTCTTGTGCAGGCAGAAAGTGAAAATTTACTAGAATCCTGGGATGAAGTCTGGGCCTCTTCAAGTCAATCACAAAAATCTCTTTGACTTCAGTGGAGCCAGGATATCACCTCTGGTCTATAACACATTACCTGCCTGTTCTCCAGAGATCATCATTCTTGTATATTTTACTTTGCAGCATATAAAGTGCACAAAGCCCAAAAGAGTGTGTTTTAGGAGAGAACAGGAGAAAGGGGAGGAAAATACAGAAGTACTGATAATGATAAGACAGTGGGATAATATGATGCTCATATGCTAACCTGAGGGATAGGAATGAGAGAGTCCACAGGGATTTTTAGAGAGACTAACGAAAAGAACTATTTAATTCCCTCCATCCTCCATAATAGAAGCTTTACTTGCCACTGGTAGCTAAAGTAACCTCCACAGTTAGTATTATCAGCTGCCAGTGTCCACATAATATATTATTTAAAAATTCAAACATTGCCTTAATTTTAGTTATAGTTAACATTTAAATCTGTGATCAGTAGAATAGGAATGGAGAAGCAATCGGTAAATTGTGTGTGAATATTCCATTTTTTAAACCCTAATAATTACAGCTTTACAAATTATTATTCAAATCAAATCAAAGCATGCAAGACTCAGTAGTATCACAGCAGACTACTTCCTTTTGTTCTACAACTATAATAAATTACTATACTATACATAGGGCCATTTAATATCCTAGTACGTTACGTTACATTTCAATATATACATAGATTTCATGAAATTCATTGTTAAACCTATTAACGCTAATCACAATTCACATTTTATAACCAACATAAAAGGTCCAGTGGCTAAGGCACTAACTAGGAACACTGGATATCTGGGTTCTATTCAATTCCCTGTTCTACCACAGACTAAGTGACCTTGGGCATGTCAATTAATCCCTCAGTTCCCTATCTATAAATGGGGATAATTCAACTTCCCTACCTCTCAGGAGTTTTGTGAGGATACAAGATTGTGAGGCACCTAACCTGTACTGTAGCGTCAGCCTTTGTCAGAGCTGTCAAGCTAAGTTGTCATCTATTTGAATTTTAATATTTTTTACAAAGCTAACAAAATCTAGTTAAGTGAAGTCAAATGTTTTTGGTAGTAGGAAAGCTATACATAAGGGTAGGTTAAACCGTGAAATAGCTTTTCCATAGTTAAATTTTTAAGCAGGTTCTGCTGTAAACCCTTTTATTTAGGGCTTACCCCCATCCTTGTAACTCTGGTTAGCAGAAGGGACTTTGCCTGAAAATTGCCAAGCTTAGCCCAAAGGCTAAAAATATTTTTTTCTGCAAAGCATAAAGAAAACTAATGAAACTGTTTGTGGTATATTAAGAGAGGTCACTAATAAGTTAATCAAAAATTTAAAATCAGGCTTCTAATCTCTATTGGGTGCCATTAGTTCATAAATTGCTCATTACTACCCATGTAAATTTTTGACAGTTATCTCATTAAAAACTACCTTTGAAGAAAGTAAAACGAAATTAAGTTAAGTTACTAATGATTTTTTAACATAATGTTTACAATTGTGAGAGTAAGTAGTTTGTGCTTTGATGGCTAGTTTTAGCTTAGAGAGGGCCCTTCTATGTTTCACAGTAATATATGTTTTTCCTTAGCTCAAGTGGTAGAAGCCTGTATTTCCAGAGGATCTACATTATAGGTTGGGTGACCAAGTGTCCGGTTTTCGCCCGGAACACCAGATCAAAAAGGGACCCTGGCAGCTCTGGTCACCACCGCCGACCAGGCCATTAAAAGTCCGGTCAGCAGTGCTGTGGAGCGGTCAACAGGTCCGTCTCCTAGGCGGCGGAGGCAGTTGGGGAAGGAGGCTCCGCGGCGCATGCTGCCCCCGCCCTAAGCACCAGCTCCACACTCTTCTCCTCCCCCCTCGCCTCTCCCCCCCCCCTCCCAGGAGCCGGACCTGCTGGCCACTTCCGGGGCACAGCACGGTGCCCCAGGACAGGCAGGCAGCCTGCCTTAGCCCCCCGCTGCGCCGCTGACTGGGAGCAGCCGCAGGTAAGCCCCAACCCTCTCCCCCAGCCCTGAGCCCCCCACAACCCAGGGTCCCCTCCTGCACCCTAAACCCCTCATCCCCGGCCAGAGCCCGCACCCCCAGCCCAGAATCCATACCCCTCCTGCACCTCAGCCAAGCCCTCCCCAACCCTGAGCCCCCTCCTGCACCCCAGAGCTCTCACCCCCCCTGCACCTCAACCCCCTGCCCCAGCCCAGAGCCCCCTCCCACACCCTGAACCCCTCATCCCCTGCCCCCCCCCGGAGTCCCCTCTTGCACCCCAAACCCCTCATCCCCACCCCAGAGCCAGCACCCCCAGCCCAGAGCCCTCATCCACCCACACCCCAACCCCCTGCCTCAACCTGCAGCCCCCTCCCACATTCCAAATCCCTCGGCCCCACCCCCCAGCCTGCACCCCAAACCCCTCATCCCCAGCCCCACCCCATAGCCCGCACTCCCAGCCTGGAGCCCCCTCCCTCACCCTGAACCCCTCATTTCTGGCCCCACCCCAGAGCACACACCCCCATTTAGAGCCCTCACCCTCTCCCACATCCCAACCCCTTGCCCCAGCTCAGTGAAAGTGAGTGAGGGTGGGGGAGAGCGAGCCACCGAGGGAGGGGGAAATGTAGTGAACGGGGGGCAGGGCCTCGGGGAAGGGGCGGGGCTAGGGTGTTCGGTTTTGTGCCAATAGAAAGTTGGCAACCCTAATTATAGGAGCAGCTTTCCAGATTTGTGTGGTTTATCTACTAATTATGGTCGATAACAGTGGATGCGTTACAAACTAGCACCCAATGGTTTTTTTTTCTCTGAAAAATATGAAGAAAATTGGTCAAGCTGTTCAAGTTACAAGTCATAAAAAGCTTACCCTTGGTATTGAACCATTCAGTGTAAGCCAAACTTGTATATACTCCCCTTATAACATTGCATGGGAATAACTGTTTCAAGGCAATTGGTCAAATAATTTTACAGCTATGAATATCTGAGTGAGTAAAAAATGTACTCAAAGTACAACTTTGTGTTCCTTTAGCTATAAAACAGCTTGACTGTGGAACTTCAAACCTCACATAAGAAAGCTGAGAGGTTTTATGCTATTTTGCTTCAATCTTCACTAACAAGGTTAATTGTGAGCAGATGCTTAGCACAATATTAACAACAAGGCAGAAAGAACGAGAGTCAAAATAGGAAAAGAACAAGCTAAAGAGTATTCAGATAAGTTAGATGTATTCAAGTTGGCAGGGGCTGATGAAATTCATCCTGGGGTACTTACAAAACTAGCTGAAGCAGTCTTGGAATCATTACCAATTATCTTTGAGAAATGAGGAAGAATCGGTGAGGTCCCAGAGGGCTGGAGAAGGGTAAACATAGTACCTATCTTTACACAAAGCATCTTAGAAGTTGCTCTCTCAAATGTTTCTATTTCGTGAAGTTTCTTGTCTTTATTGTGTTTAGCTCAAGCAAACAATGCAACAGGACCAATCGCTGGAGGGTGTTTACACTCTGGTGGCTACAGAAGCAGGTGAACATGATGTTCTCAAATCAGATTCAGGGAGTCTGTTTTTTCCTGGGTTCAATACAATTCTGACACTGTGCCAAATCTGACTTGCTTGAGTACAGGTCTGTCTTATCTTACGCTGGGGTTACGTTCCGCGGTTAGCGCGTAAAGCGAAAACCGTGTATAGTCGAAATCCCATTGACTTTAATGGCGGGCGGAATCGCCCGCACTACAGACAGTACATAAATTGCTTTTTTTCTCTTTTTTTGTGTGTTTTTGCCGACTGCGCAAAGCCGAAATCGCGCATGTTAAATGCGCATAAGATGACACAGACCTGTATACCTGAGAGCAACCCCTCTGATAGAATACTGGTGGCACATCATCCAAACTAGCCACCCGTACAATTAATCTCTCCTGGCTTCTGCTGCCAGCACCACAGAATTCTGTCCAGCATGGGTGGCTTTTGACAGTTTTGCAGTCTTTTGATTTTCTTGACAACACATTTTTCAAAATGTGTGGAGTCTCTCTCTCTCTTTTTGAGCAAAGCTTTAAGAGACTTAATTCCTCTATGTCTTCATATACTATAACTTCCTGGAGAGGTAAAATTCCCAAAGCATATTGTTAGCATTACCACCACCGCCATTTTTCATTTTGTAGAAGTATACAGACTTGTGCTAAATTAGGGCTGGTCCACACTAGGGGCGGGGATCGAAATAAGATACGCGACTTCAGCTATGAGAATAGCGTAGCTGAAGTCGAAGTATCCTATTTCGAATTAGGCGCGCTTACCTCGCGTCCTCGCAGCGCGGGATCGACGTCCGCGGCTCCCCCGTCGACTCCGCGAACTCCGCTCGCCCTGCTGGAGTTACGGAGTCGATGTGAGCGCGTTCGGGGAGCGATGTATCGCGTCCAGACGAGACGCGATACATCGATCCCCACTACATCGACTTCTACCCGCCGATCCGGGCGGGTAGTGCGGACCTAGCCTTAGACACGTTAGTATCAAAATTGCAATTGTTGTTTGGACAGCACTTTTACTGAAGTCCAGTATGAAGTTGTGTATTGTCTTTTCTAACACTAACACTGATCTGCGCATAAGTGTCACTAAATTAAAAAGCTAGTTTCTAGAATATTTCAAAGGCTAGTAATGAATGCACAGGCAATTACAAATTAAAACCTTCTATCAGGCAGACTAGATGCTATGTTGTACAGGTCTGCCGCATCTTAGGCGCATTTAACATGCACGATTTCAGCTTTATGCGGTCGGCAAAAACACACCAAAAAAAGAGAAAAATAACAATTTAAATACTGTTTCTGTAGTGCGGGCGATTCCGCCCGCCATTACACTCAATGTAATTTTGACTATACGCGATTTTCGCTTTAGGCGCTGACTGCGGAATGTAACCCCAGCGTAAGATGAGACAGACCTGTATGTACAAATGCTTACAAATGGAGAAGCACTACACTAGGAACTCTCATACATTTCTATCTACAGCTGAAATTACGGGCACACAGTCTACTGCTACTGGTGCACAATCTTCAGTGAGAGACTGGTCAGAAAATTTCAATTGAAAGTACAGAAAACTATTAACTTGTGAGACACTTTGATAATTAACAATATGCAATGTGAAAACATTTCATGTTAGTATATTGCAGGGCTCGGCAATGTTTGGCACGCGGCCCGCCAGGGTAAGCCCCGTGGCGGGCCGGGCTGGTTTGTTTACCTGCCGCGTCCGCAGGTTCGGCCAATCGCGGCTCCCACTGGCCACGGTTCCCCACTGCAGGCCAATGGGGGCTGCGGAAAGCTGCGGCCAACACATCCTTCAGCCCGCGCCACTTCCCACAGCCCCCTTGGCCTGGAGCGGCAAACCACGGCCAGTGGGAGCTGCGATTGGCCGAACCTGTTAAAACGTTGCCGATCCGTGGTATATTGCAAAATGTTCAATAGTTGCCATTTTGCCACATGCTAAACAGCTTCATCATTTCTGAAAAAAATACTTGCCCATGCAAACCAATAAACATCTTTTAATACACGGTCATTTGGAGCAATGACCAAAGAACCGCATTAAGGTTTTGAAATTATCTTAAACAGTAAAAATTGTAGTCAGTCATGTTGCAATGTTTCTGGAACTGTGCAAAAAATGACACTTTCATTTGGGGTACTTTTGTTTCACCTCACCTACAAGCTTATGGCACCACTTGACAGCTACACATCATACCATACATAAAATGAGCTTTCAAATGATATATGATATGGCTGTGTGTAGGGTGGGTACATTAAACTTCAAAAATATGGCTCTTTTTGAAGAACTGCTGTACAGGCAGTCCTCGACTTTACGACGTTCAACTTAAGACGAACAACACTTACCTCATTTCTGAATTGACACCGTTTCGACGTATGACCATTGGTTTCGACTTTACGATGCTCGGTCCTGCAATGGAGTGGATTGCGGTTCTGAGTTACATTTTGACTTACGACGCAGTTTTCAGGAACCAATAATGTCGTAAATCCGAGGACTGCCTGTACACCTACACTGTCCAATCTCTGGTCTTTTGCCTAATCCGTTTAGCACAGTGGGCACAAAATAAAAGGAAATAACCATTTACAAACAATTATCCATTCAGTACTAGAGAAAAGCAAATGAGGTTTTCAATCATAATTCTGCTCTTCAGTTTCATGGTCTTAAAGATACAAAGAAGTTGATCTGTAAAGCTGTGGATCTAGAAGGAATTAAAATCTAAAATGAATGGTTAACATTAACTCTGTTTTGCTAAGCAGTATCATCTTGTAGAACAATTAGGCATTCACTACAGAAAAGCCTTCAGAGCAGAGCCACATGCTATAAAGTATAGAAGTCTGAATGCAGCAAAAGGGTTATAATATATCATTTCACGTTTGTGTTTGCAAGCCACTGAAGTATAGGTATCACTGTTTACATATAGCTGATAGCTAGTCCAAGGACAGGTATGAGGGGAACTATTCTTTCACATTCTCCTTTATGTACTATTTTTTCAGAACCCTGGAAGGTCATTGCTGGGTGGTAGAGTGTGACCTTAAATGAAAGTAACCCCCAAATAGCTCTCTGAATTCTCACTTTGGGTTCACTTAACACTTGACCTTACTGCACAAGTTCAGGTTGTTAGCTGTTCCAAGATCATCATCCTCATCAAAAATAAGTGGAAAAATGGGGGGGTTTGGTTCCAGGGAAATTTTTTCACCAGACAAAAAACTATATTTATTTATATATACACACACACAGTATAAGTTTTAAACAAACAATTTAATACTACACACAGCAATGATGATTGTGAAGCTTGGTTGAGGTGGTGAAGTCAGAGGGTGGGCTATTTCCCAGGGAATGCCTTACTGCTAAACGATGAACTAGCACTCGGCTGAGTACTCAAGGGTTAACACATTGTTGTTAATGTAGCCTCACACTCCACAAAGCAGCACAAATGGAGGGAAGGGAGACAGCATGGCAGACAGAGACAGAGACACACACCGTGTGTGTGTGTGTGTGTGTGTGTGTGTGTGTGTGTGTGTGTGTGTGTGTGTGTGTGTGTGAGTGTGTGTGAGTGTGTGAGAGGGAGAGATGCGCATTGCCCCTTTAAATACGCTGACCCCACTCTAAGTACATTGCCTTTTTAAGTAGATCAGCAAGTTGAGACAGCAGCTGCTGCCAGCAAGCTCCCTCCGCCCTGAGCCCTGTCGTCCCGCCCCTCCCAGCTCTATAGAGGTGGGGTAAGTGGGGGGCAGAAGCAGGGGGGAGGGGGACACCCTGACATTAGCCCCCCTCGTCCCTTCCCCCCCCCGTCCGCACAGCAAGCAGGAGGCTCCTGGGAGCAGCTCCAAGGCAGCGGGCAGGAACAGCACATGGCAGTGGGGGGAGGGACAGCTGCACTGCTGGCAACTGATAGTCTGCTGGGCGGCTACTGCACAGGGAACTTAGGGGGGCTGCCGGTCCACCCTGGTTCCATCCCCCACCAGCTACCTGCAACGGGCTGCTCTTCCTGCAAGCAGTGGACAAAGCAGGCGGCTGCCAAACAACATTATAAGGAAGCATTGCGCAACTTTAAATGAGCATGTTCTCTAATTGATCAGCAACGTAACAACGTTAACCGGGATGCCTTTAAATGAGGAGTTACTGTACTCAAGTCCAGAATACCATCAGTATTTTAGTTCTGGAGAAGTTTCACCATTTTATTCCATAATATGACCAAATGAAGTTTAAAAATTCTTTGTATAACTCCCTCTTTTACAATATTTGATGAGCAACATAACTATCCTCCCCTCCCATTTCCTATAGGGATGTAGCTTTCCTTTGAAGAGGTCTTGGACCAAAATAGATCATCACTATCCTATATTCGAATATCACACTTCAAAAAAATACAAGTACAAATCTTAGATTCTCAACCCCTTTATTATTGTGCTTTTACAGTACAAGATCAATGGTCATTGCTGTGCCTTGCCGATGTTTATAACTTGAAAGGGGTTTTAAGGATTTTTATTACACTCACAAGTAGTTTCTTCACTTTGATATTACAATGTTATATCATTAGTGATATCCGTTGTGATAAAAACAACCACAAAATGCAGTAAATGCATAAAGACCTCAAGGGTAATGGTCAAACTATGAGCTCTTTTTTGCTTACATACTGGAAACTAGATATTAATGCTATTTTATAAACAATATTAAATTGAGCAACCAATAGTAATATAGTTCAATTGGATTTAAGAAAAGGCATCTATGTACAATTTAACATTAAATATTTTTAACTTTATTTTTACAAATCTTAATTAATTTTCACCAGCTATTCAGAACACACTGTCTCGGTGATAGCTTTGTGTCCTTGTTGCTTCAGAAGGATCTTCAGGGCTGATATCAAGAGTTATTCTGGAAACTAGAATGCCAGTTAGAGAGGCATGTCTTCCGAACAGGATAGCTAACAAGGTTCCTTTGGGTGTTTGGCATCAAAACAGGTAGGTACTTACAACTCTCAGGGTAATGGAAGGAGAATATTCTGGAAAGAGCTTGATCTTGTAAGCCTTGAAAACTGGAGTTTTAAGTTTCATAACTCCTTGATATCACATACCAAATGAAGGGAAGATTGAATATTTGGGGTGTTCATGCAGACACAGTGGAAAACTAGCAAAATCTCAGAAACAGAGTCTATTTATGATTCAACAAATACTCAAGTTTTAAGCAATGACCAAGCCTTTCTTTACAGTTTCCCCTCCCCCCCCCCATAAAATGTTTTGCTTTTGTAATAAAAAGCATCTTCTCCAGGTATGCCCAGGTGCTGAAAAGGCGGATTTTAGAGATATGCTACTTATGCTACCTGGTTGCACTGGCAAGGCTTATAACGTATAGGGAGAGAATGAGAAATGTCTCTCTTCTTCCATCTCCCCCCACTTCCACATTTTTGTTTCTCTGATACCAAGCATCTTTGTTCCTTCCAGTAGCAGCTTAGTCTCAGTTGGGCCCCCTCAGATGCAGAAAATTCTGTGGTGTTGCTCTTTGACCAGCAGAAGTCTTCATTCTCATCTCTCCCTCCTCCCTCCAGTGCCACAAAACAAAATAGCTGGGATGCAGCAATGCCTCCCCTCCACTGACACACTGCCCATGTGAAGTGATAATACTTTTAATTGGGGGAAACACATGAAGGAGAATCATAGAGGTCAAGGAAAGAGGCAGAAAATAAAATATGGAATCTGAGTTGCATTAACAGTAGAGAAGTGATTTGTCCTGAAGCTCTCAGAACACCGGGAAGCTTTGGGATTTAGAACATGCTCCCACTCACACAACTGGATAGGGGAAAGATGATAATACATCCATTACTGAAGAACAATGCATACAGATAGGCTCCAACTTCCTTTAAGGATGGTTGGGGCAAGAACGCCTGACTAACATCCTGGGCCTTTGGTCAAGACTACACTAATCATAACTATTTGATATAAGACCTGGTTCAATTTTAGAACATAGTTACAAATAAACCATATAAAAACTTAAGTTAGAAACATTGCTAGGGAAGTGTCTACCCAGGCTGCCCTGGGGAAGGGGTGACATTTACTTAATCACATTGAGACACATATATCCCTACCTCGGTTCTAGATACACTAGTTAGTGCAGAGTCAAATAATGGGCCTCACTGTTGGCTCTTATTGGGGGCCCAGACTTCTAAATCATGTGAAATATGTCTCTAAACCCCTGGATTCTGTCAAAATACGATAGGACCTGTGAGTACTCTATCAGCAAAATTTACAGTTGCCTTGAGCTCCATGGTTTATGCTAGTGAAACTTATAATTTTAGTGAGGCTAAAAGGGCAGGACTCAAGGTGGTTGCACTGGCAAGGCTTATAACCTCAATTTTAAGCTCTATCTCCATGGTAAAGGAGAGGGGAGATGGAGTATGTGTGTGTATTCCCCCTGTTTGGAAGTCTCCTTGCTCTTCAGGCAGTATGTAACTATCAGATTTCATCTGTCCTCCCTTCCCTCATTTCAGTCACTAAGTCATGTGATAATTTAAGGGAGTCTAGATCCACTCAGTGCAATTTCTACTGCTTTGCCCTTCAAAGTGTGTCCTGCAAACTGCACCACCAGTACACGGTTGTCCATGAACAATCAGTTGTTGACAAAACATGCTGGACATGCTGACAAAATTTAGTAGGAGTTTAACTACAGGAGAACTGGTGAGATGAAACTAGGAACAAATTTAGGCTGAATATCAGGAAAAGCCTCCTGCCAGTGACGTACCAAGATGCTAAATTCCCTCTCTGTGGAAGTAGCAGAAACTCAATACCTTAGGGATTATGTCCAGTCTAAATCTGAAACCTCAGAAAATGTACAGTAAGGAACAATCCTGTACTGTGGAAGCTCCAGATGAGAAAACAATAAAACCAGAGGAGTCTTGCAACAACATGTCCTAAAAATCATCATATCCAAGCTCTGGTTAACTGAAGTGGGATACTAGTTCCAGAGTGCCACAGCTCCAGATCATTTGCTGAAGACACCCTTCTGCCAGCCTACTCACATTTAGTTTAAATGATCTCATCTGCCACAATAGCACATGTACAGAAGAGGCAGCCCTCAGACTGGAACCAAACCATTTAGGATTCTATACATCAAACCCAGAAGTAGTCAGAGCAGATTGCAGAGCACCAATGTAACTTGCTCCATACACAAACCAGCATTTAGCAAACAGACTGCTGCTACTCTCTTCACTAGTTGCACTTCTGAATGGCTTCAAGGTGTAGCATCACACGCACCACACTGCCATAACGTAACACTTTTGGCTATGCTGGATTATTTTCAATTCATACATAGAACTTGACAAAGCCCTGGCTGGGCTGATTTAGTTGGGTTTGGTCCTGCTTTGAGCAGGGGGTTGGACTAGATGACCTCCTGAGGTCCCTTCCAACCCTGAGATTCTATGATTCTATGAACTAATATGTTCACGCAAATGTACACTGAAACACCAAATAAAAGAAACAAAGGTTCCACTCTTTTGCAGTCATCTTTGTGTCTAAGCAGTGACCTTATAAATATAAGAAAAAGTACCCAATTGAAAACAATGTGGAGCAAGGATATTGGACTTTGTCATCTGCTGATCTCTATCCAATCAATCAGCCAACTATGCAAAATGTGGTTCAGTTGGTCATAAGAGGGTAAAAATGATTAGGTTTTCATTGCTACCAAATTAATCTTAATAGGATTTAGATCTATCACTGCTCAGTGTGTCATCCCAGAACATTTTAATATTGAACCCTATGCTATGGAGACAGTCACATCAGCCTATTCCTTTTTTTTATATATTACAGTTGTGAGTTCAAAGAAAAACAGTCACAACCAGACAGGTAGAAAACCAAGAAAAAGATTAAAAATTATTAAAAGTATCTAACAGTAGAAGAAAGTCAAACAAAATCATGGCAGGAAATGAACCAGGCTAGTAAGTTACTCACAATAATCAATACTTTGGTATATTAATTCAAAAATGTCAGAAGAAAATTAAGGTTGAAAAGTTATGCATTCAAGAGTCAGGAAACTCTAAATGTAAGCACACCCACACCCTTCATCTGTGGCCCTTGTACATGTACTTAACAATGCAATCTTGTAACAACATATATTTCCACAAAACCCCTGCCTTATTCTACAGACAGCCTGGACAGTGAAACAATGCATCTGAGCAACATTTATTTTTATACTCGCTGTTCAAAGAGTAGACTGCTGTCTCATTCACTACAAACCAGTAAAATGACAGTGTTCAGTTACTCCAGTGTAAATTCAGACTAAGTACACTAACTTCAACTGAAGCGGTAATTGCCAATGGATTTGACCCTAACAAGGCACATGACCCTAATTCACTGCACAAGTCTGCCTCATTCAGTGCACACTGATCAACCTCCACACTGAGGACATGATTCAAAATTCACTTAAGTCAATGGTAGTCTTTCCATTGATTTCTGTGGGCAATGGTTTTGTGAAAGTAATAGTAGGTGATCATCCAGGAAGAGATTTAGCATAACGTAAGTGTTCAGGGAGTAGTGGTATGACTGTTCTGGCAAAACTTAACTTTGGCATTTATGCTGAATTATGAGTGCTTCACATTATTTTAAGAGTTTACAATTAATGTCCTCTGCTTAAAAAACAGAAAAAAGAAATTCCATAATGTGAACCCATCTGATAAATCAACACACAGAAGGATGCATTTTATGTGCCCCTTCAAAAGATTGTATAAAAAAGAAAAGTGTTTAATTATTTTTTTAAAAGGATAAGCAGTATTTCAAGTTCAGCTATGCTTTCTTCTAAAAACGAACTTCTGAGGTTTTGTATTTTGGCCTCTGCTATCTTAAATTTAATTGCTCTAAAATGTGGAATGCAAGTGGCCTACCCGACGCAGATACTGAAGGCAGCTAACTTAGCTTAAATTTGCAGATACACAGTAATTTTTACACTATTCTAATGGTACTGTCCATGTACATGTAATAAAGTTGTACGGAATTTTGTAGTATCATGTAGAGCAAATTTCATTCCAGAAATGTCTTCACGCAGGACAGTAGACATCTACCTCTAAATATTAAAGAGTCAAAACTACACCAGGGAGAACTAAGCAAATAATACTCTAAGATTAAGAGGAATCAAAGGTGGAAGGAAATGGTATTTTTATAGTAATGAACCATGAATACAAATAAAAAAGAAATAACTGAGCAAATAACCATCACAGCAAAATTGAAAACTTCCAAATTGAAGTTAATCCCTTTCGATTTAGGGAAGTAAACTAGAAAGAAAATCATGGCTTACTTTAAGGAAGTCTGTGTACAAGATCATTTTAACTCCAACAAGCTAGTTCTACAAGTCCAGAATACAAATACAGTAAATTAATTTCTATCCAATCAAGTGGCTTATAAATACAATAAAAAAAGAAGTATGCCATTCAAGTAAGAAAAATCAATAATAATTAAAATAGGGAAGTGCAAAGAATCCAGCTAATGGAGCAATTCTCAAATTAAGACCGCATCTTGCAAAGTGGTGAAAAATCCAGTCTCCAACCATAATGCTTTCTACTAGCAGGAAATAAATCCAGGACTCATGGTTTCCAAATGATTTTTAGCCAACTGGACACAAAAGAAACCTCTTACAATCCCCCTTCCATCTTACACAGCTGTTTGTTGAGTATTTTACTGTAACTTGAACTGTGACTATGGTTTTGGATAAAAGTAAAATTGGAACTGTAGAAAAAGCTAGAAGACAAAACCAAACTGCAAAGAGACTTACACAGATTAATGTATATGAATTGCTACTTCCAGGGAGAGGAAATAAATACAAAAGGGGGTGGGGGGGGGAAGGGGGGAGGGAAGAGAGAACAGAACCAGGCAGCCAGAGTGTTTTCCTCTTCTTTCACCATTGTGTTTTGCATGCAAAAAAGCATTTCAGTTGGCACAGAGAAGGTATAGGATTGGGAACTGAAACAGCCCAAGAGGAGTTCTATTTTAAAAAGTGGTCCACAACGTTAAATAAATACTTCGACAGTACAGTTATAGTGGAAAGCAATTGCCCACTGGCAATCTACTTCCAGATAGTGGTCCAACAGTACCAGCAGATAACTAGGATCTTTGTCAAGTACTTGGACATCTAACATTTTTATGTCTCTTTGGGTGAAAAAGGAACACACAAGTGAGAGGAACAAACAGTTGAATTTGCAACAAAAATTAACACAGATACCTATCCCTTCCCAATTTCCCAGGGAATTCTAAAGTCATAGCAATTTCATTTCCATTCACTTCATGATCGTGGTGCAATATTAGAATCAGGAAAAAAAACCCTCATCTCAACTCATCCCCATAGTACAATAATAATTCTCAGTTAACAAGATGACAGCTCACTATTATATGTTCTAGTCTTTCTAATCATAAGTAAAGCCATTTTCTTCCATTTACGTTTGTTCTTAGAAAGCACTGTTCCCCTGCTGTAGACTTTCAATGTCCTTGCTATAAAATCAGGCAAATTAGTCAAAATGGATTAAACTAAATAGATGTCTTAAGTATATGGGTATCATATTTAGCAGGGATTAGAGGGGAAGTAGTCCACTATTTACACAAAAACATTTAAGGGTGAAATCTTGGCCCTATTGAAATCTGTGGAAAAACTCTCAGACTTCAATAGGGACAAAATTTCACCCTAAGACTGGAACTGTTTTATATAAGCAACTGTGAAGAAATGTAATTTCACAGTTTTAATAACTACGCTTGAGACTTGTGGTATCTTAACTGAAATATAGCATTTTCAGCATCCATTCACTTATACAGGTCTGTCTCATCTTACGCTGGGGTTACGTTCCGCAGTCAGCGCCTAAAGCGAAAATTGCGTATGGTCAAAATTACATTGAGTGTAATGGTGGGCGGAATCGCCCGCACTACAGAAACAGTATTTAAATTGTTATTTTTCTCTTTTGTTTTGTTTTTGTTTTTGCCGACCGTGTAAAGCTAAAATCGCGCATGTTAAATGCGCCTAAGATGCGACAGACCTGTATCTTGGAGACTCCTCAGATACCTTTTGATGGCAATTCAAATCAGGAAAAAAGTAAATTTATGCCACAAATCATCAACGTCCACTCACCAAAACAAGATCACACAAAAGTATGGTCTTTCAGTATGAGACAGTGGAAAGTGAAGAAAAAAATGTACTGGTAAGAACAAAATTGCTTTTCTGCAGCATATTCCTGCACTGATTTAAAAAAGCAATACAATACACCTTTCTAAAAAGAGGGATCTTCACTGCAAATCTCTGAATTCATTCTGCTTGTGGAGTCATGAAAACGCTACGCTAATATGGGGTTCTACCCTTCACTCAATAAGAAGTTACTATCCCTATGAACATCTGCTTTCTCTGCAAAGTTGAAGTCCTTACTGAGGGGAGGGATAGCTCAGTGGTTTGAGCATTGGCCTACTAAACCCAGGGTTGAGAGTTTAATCCTTGAGGGGGCCACTTAGGGATCTAGGGCAAAAATCAGTACTTGGTCCTGCTAGTGAAGGCAGAGGGCTGGACTCGATGACCTTTTGGGGTCCCTTCCAGTTCTATGAGATAGGTATATCTCCATATATTTTTTTTATTAAGCTATGGTCAACATACAATAATTTTATTTCTTGCTTCAGATGAAAAAGTCGGTTCATGTTGAGCAACAAACTCCACCAAATCCTCCAGAGAACTGCATGGAACTGAAAGATGAGCCACAGACTATGCTTGCAACTTAAATGGCATATCTTGCTGAGCATAAGGCCAAAAGACAGACCTCGATTGACAGAAAAAACAAAGCAGCAAAATGGAAAACTGAAATCAAAGGGCTGGCCTTATATCTTGCAATACACTAGATACAAAAAGGAACTTCAATGCAGGAGAAATTAATATATATAATTATACTAACTTATACAAAAGGATTCACTTGGTCCCCAGGTGGTTTTGTCTGAGAATTTTTGCTCATGATGCAGTTTCACTGTTAATTTCCCAATTAGGACAGCCTTTTCCCATAAAAGTCATTGAAACATAAATCAGCATTATTACCTCACTATATTATATGATCAGTGAGGCTGAAATAAGCCTGGTGGGAAAAAGTCCTCACTTTGTTCATATCTCCCAGTAATCAACAAATCTTACAATAAAAATGTATAACATGAGTTAAGGTACTGAAATGGAAATACTAGCCTTTAGTTAGATTGTAAAGTCTCTGGGGCATGGACTGTTGCCTAGCTCAGTAGAGTCTTGATCCCTGAGACTAGGCTCTACCATACCAAAATAAAAACTGAAACCTCCATTCCAACTACACAGATTAGCTTTCTTGAAACATATCTAGGTGGGACCCCAGTCCTTGCCCATTTATCTCAAATGCAATCATATGAAAGTGAATGGATGCCAATCCCAAAAAAATAGATTATCTGGCCCACAAATGCATGTTCAAATGCTATGTTCCTGTCAAAATCATCTGCAAAGATTTCAGAAATCCAGATGTGTGTTCTCCGGAAGGAAAAAAAAATCTTGTCTCAAGAGTTCTATTGAGAATAAGATTATCTGCAAATTAGAATACTGAAGTAGTCTTTCGTAGTCCAGATGTTCCCTCTAACAGTGAGGGACAAGGTTACTATACTGCATGGCCCAAGCAGGCCAGGTAGTTAGTTCTAGGTCACAGTGCTATTAGAATCAGGAGATGAAGTTACACCAAACTGAGTTTTTGCAAAATGAGTGACTAATGGATACAGTGATGAAGCAGACAACAAACAGAACAAAGCTATCATAGTGAGAGTTTATAGAGATACTTATTATCTAGCCACAGTATGGAGTACAGATGTCCGTGGGACACATTTTCCATATGCAGAAAATTACACATCTAACTATTATCATCATACAGGCACAAAAATGGCTAGCCTAAGAGTTTGAGCATGAGAAAGCCAGGAACTCAAATTCTAATCTCAAATTTGTTACTGATTTGGTATGCTGACTGAGTAGATTACTAAATCTCAGGTTTACTTGTCTGTTAGAACAAGTTATACTTGGCTACCACTTTTCATTCATAGATCTCAATGTGTTCTAAGCGTAACCATCTTTGTCTCCCAAACAGAACGGCGTGGATTCACATCTCTAATGCACTTTGAAGATGTAGTGTTACATAAGTGCAATGTATGATCAGGCAGCAGCAGCAGAGCACTTACAATTATGGATTTTTTTACACTTTCTACTAGTCTGTAATTGACTAAACCTTTGTGGGGTTGCCCTTCTCATTTTTCCCCCTTTTTCTTTTCTCTCCTCCATCTATTATCTAAAGCTTTAGGATCACTGACAACAACAAAAAATAATGCAACTATTTTTTGCTTCTTCAAGACAGTGAAAAGGAAAGTTTAAAAATCAAAGCAATACAAAACCTTACAGCATTATTGAACTTGTCCCTGCTTCTTGGTACTATCACTATATACTTCTCAATAATGCTCTCTATCACCTCCAGATCACCAGGACACTATGCTCATCTCTCTCAGGTGAGGACCTTCCACTCCTGCCATGATCCATTCATTTGGTACTCATGAATTATGAGGTAGGTAAGAATCTGACAAGCAAAATCTTCCATGTCTACTAGACATCATAGCCCATTCGTTGGTGCCATAGCTGCTTCTTGAACAGAGAGTTTTTCTTCAGAAACATTTCCTATGTAAAAACAGCTACATTACAATTTGTCTGAATTAATTTCTAACAAAAGCCTTTACCAATTATCTACTATTTTGAGAGGCTGTTGCCCTTGAAAACAAACACCCATAGCTGTATATTTTTAAGTAAAACAGTGATCTTCAGAGGTGGAGTCAAAAACTGGCGATCTGATGATCACCTGTGCTGTTCAAAGGGTGACTTCTTATTTCACAATCTTCCCCAATTTCCCACACTTGAGTAGAATAGGGAAAAAGATGTCACAATTCCATTGCTAAGGAGAGGAAGCATGAAGGGATGATGTCTAATTCTCTTTAAGAAAGAAGGGGAGAATGCTGACTGGATCATTTACATCCAATATAATCTCATGTCTCCGCATTCAGAGACCACAAAAGGAAGGAGAAAAAGGAGAATGAGTAGAGGAGTAACTCCAGTGTCATATTGCATCATTCCATAATGCGCTTTTCACAAAGAAGGTAAAGGATAAAAGAAAAGGTAAAGAAAATAATAAAAATGGGATAAAGGAGGTAGGAGGAGAGGGAGGCGGCACTGACATGCCTATTCTAGGATAGGCTATCTGCCAGTAACTGTTTAAACATGTAAACAGACCTGGAAGGTGCCAAAATCTGCCATTTGACATGTGTACTGCTACTCAGAGTAAATCAGTACAACTCATCAGGCCTCAGATTAAATGGATCTAAGAACAGAAAAGAAATGTATTTTTGATGAGTTGCTTCTCTTTGTTCAGACTAAACTGACTATTGCCAAAACATTATTGAAAGATTTTTTTTTCCTTTCAGACACAGCCAGGTAGTTATTTACTATTCTTAATCCTTAAAAAACACCAGACATTTTGAACAAATTGGATCACATCTGTCAATTACAAACTTAAGAAAGCTTCATCATGATACATTTCTGTAAGTGAGAGCTGTATTAAGAACTTCAACTGTTTATTCTGTCAACCATGGTAGCTCATGGAAAATCAATTTGCTTTGGACCTTCCTACTAAAAAAAAAAAAAAAATCACCTCTCACCTCATATTGTCACAATTGCAATCAGTAAATATACTGGAGCTGAATTCTTCTTGATTTAAATGGGGGGCGAGGGGGAAGGACTGGCAGTATAGTTAGAAGCTCTCAACTTTTGAACAACCTCTTCCCAACCTCAGCTGAAAACAGCACAGATTCGCTGACCTTCATGGCATGTTGCAAGGTACATCATTCATGTGGCCTGCTGAGGAAGTGGGCTTTTGGATGGGACCTTAGATTTGTTGGAGATGAGTTATGTCCTGCTGGCTACTTAATTTAATTTGTTTTGTAATTTCCAGGTGCATAGAGCCCTGGAAATGTGCCCCTTTCTTTTTTTACATAACCTAAATAAATAGGTTAGAAATTACAGGGAATATGGATACCCATATGCAAATAAGTCAAAGACTTTGCCCTCATCTGTTAAAGTACTGATTTTATTTAGTATTGTATTCTTAAAATACCTCTCCTCAGCATGGTCCCAAGGTTTGTCATAGGTCTGAGAATTGTTTCATTTTTTCACACCCTGAACATCCTAAACCACAGCCACCCATGCTTCTATCCAAGCACTGAACAGGGCTCCTTTAGTAACTCATTATGCAACCTTGAGGTGCTTCCTGATAAAAGCAGCTAAAATTGTTTCAAGATACCTTTACAGTACATTTTACCTGTTAGTTCACGACGTTATTGAAGTTAATTGTTTAGGCTTAATTTTAGTGTACTGCACTACTGGTGAACTGAAAACTGCAGGGTACCAGCTATTACTCCTGAAAACGTATCTCTTTGCCTGGAAAAATATGTTATGACAGAGATGGTGCAACAATTAGTTTAAAGTAAATTTAGCAATTTTTACGTGTCTTTTAAAACGTGTTGAGACATGCCCAGGTGGCAAAGCATATGAAACTTGTGACTAGATAACCTAACTTGGTTAAACAGTAAAAGCTCCAGTATTCATAATTCACAGCAGGCATAAAATAGTCACATTAGAACGAAATGGAAATGCAATATTTTACATAAGAACAGCTGTACTGGGTCAGAAAAATGGTTCATCTAGCCCAGCATCCTGTCTTCTGACAGTGGCCAATGCCAGGTGTTTCAGAGGGAATGAGCAGAACAGGTAATCATCAAGTGATCCATCCCATCACGCATTCCCAGTTTCTGGCAAACACTGATGGATCTATCCTCCATGAACTTATCTAGTTCTTTTTAAAACCCTGTTATAGTCTTGGTCTTCACAACATCCATTGGCAAAGAGTTCCACAGTTTGACTTGTGTACTGCGTGAAGAAATACTTCCTTTTGTTCATCTTCTCCACATGACTACTAATTAGTATGAAAATGCAGGTAGATTAGTTCTCAATTAGTACTTGGAAGGCAAAACAAGCTTTGCAATTGACTATTAGTGCTGGATTTAAGCCTTACTCGATTTCTAACTAGGGATGTAAATATTAAACGGTTAAATGGTTAACCGATAAGTATTAGTCTTACTGTTAATATATTGCAGTTAACATTTAAAATAGATTGTCACAAAATTATTTTACCATTGTAATACCTAATGTGCACATTAAAAACGCCACAGCAATACCTGGGCGGGCACTGGAGCTTGCAGCGCTCTTGCAGCTCGGGGCACAGTTGGATCAGCCCAGTGGAGAGGGCACTGCTGGGGGCAGCCCGGCAACCCCACTGGCTCTGCTTCTCTTGCAGCTGGCTGCCACAGTGGGTCTTCCCGGGAACCACTGGATCTGCCAGAATACTTGGATCTGCCCTGGCACCGCTGCTCTCCCAACAGCAATCCGCCGAACTAGCTGCACTAGGTAGTGCCTAATAACGAAGAGAGTGAGGAGTGGGATCAGAGCAAGGCGCGCAGCGCCCAGCCATGCACACCCAAACGATCCCCCTGCCCAATGTACTCCACCTCTGAGGCGAGATAGCAGGGTACACCCCCTCCCCCAAGCCAGGGGTAGATTGTGAATTTGTTAACGATTAAACGGTTAACCAATATAATTTTAATAGTTTAAGTGGGTACTTTTAAAAATAATATTTACATCCCTATTTCTAACATGAACCAATACCAACAGTCTGGGAGGAACACATAAGTCAGGACTTCGAAATTCAACCGCTCCTTATAAATAGGGCCCTACTAAATTCAGGTCCATTTTGGTCAATTTCATTGTCATAGGATTTACAAAATCATAAATTTCATGATTTCAGCTATTTAAACCTGAAATTTCACAGTGTTGTAATTGTAGGGGTCCTGACCCAAAAAGGAGTTGTGGGGGGGATCTTCACAAGGTTATTGTAGGGGTGGTGGTACTGCTACCCTTATTTCTGTGCTGCTGCTGGCGGCAACGCTGCCTTCAGAGCTGGGCCGCCTGGAGAGCGACAGCTGCTGGCCGGGAACCCAACTCTGAAGGCAGAGGCGCTACCAGTAGCAGTGCAGATGTAAGGATGGCATGATATGGTATTGCCACCCTTACTTCTGCACTGCTACTGGTGAGGCGCTGCCTTCAGAGCTGGGTGCCTGGCCAACAGCCACTGCTCTCTGGCGACTGAGCTCTGAAGGCTACGCAGAAGTAAGGGTGGCAATACTGCGACCCCGCCGCAGCTCCCTTTTGGGTCAGGACCCCCAATTGGAGAAATGCTGGTCTCCCTGTGAAATCTATATAGTATAGGGGAAAAGCACACAAGACCAGATTTCATGGGGAGAGACCAGTTTTCACGGTCCGTGACGCGTTTTTCCATGGTCGTGGAATTTGGTAGGGCACTACATATAAACTACTTCATTCTTGCTGAAAATAATGTCTAAACACTGTCTTTGTTAAAGATTACTGTCCCTAACCATTTCCCTAAATATTTTGGGTTAGCGTGTGGTACAATTTGCTTGTAGAAACCATTACTTAGCAAATGCAAACTGGATTCCATGGCATGCCATGAGAGAATGCCATTAACAGGTAATCTGAAAAATTACCGGTAGTTTATGTGATAAATTATGTTTTAGACAGTCCTCCCTTTCCAATGAATATATCCATAGTCTGCCTCTGTAGCTCATGGCTTTCGGAAGCAGCAACCAAGTGAAAAAACTGACATGAATCTTGTCAATATCACTGCTACCCAGAGGTTTCTTTATAGCCACACTTAAATTGAACAATGACTTAACAACTTAACTCTGCCACAGTTTAGGAAAGCTGTGAACAGCAGCAGAGGCAATGGAGCTAACTAACTGCAGGCCACAATATTGCACTGGTTTACATTAGAAAAGTTTATCTTCACACAGACTAGAAATTTTTTCAAAAAATGAAAACTTAAATTCTGCAAATGTCAGCAGCTTAGGTCATCCTACTTGCCAGAGAAAGCTTTCTTCCTGCCACTGTTGAGTGGATTTTTCCAGCACCATTCTACAGTATTATTTAATACAGTCAGTACCATACTACAGTATATTATACTGTGCCATGATGGAAGAGTGAGCAACAATTTTCAGTACCAAAGTAATTTATGGTGGTTACATGTTTATCAGAATGTTTCATTTGGCATAGGAATTATAAACTGAAGTTACTGAAGCTGCCACTGTCACATTTGTGGAAGAGTTGGTATTAAGATATTTATAATGTTCAGTGCTATATGACAACTCAATACAGAGTACACTATACACTATTTCTTATTGCACATGCTAGTGTTTGGATTGCGTCTCAACATCAGAGCACTGACCATTAATGCTTTGTATTTTGTACAAAAGCACATTTGCTGTCCTCGTTGCTTCAGAGAGAATGAACAGAGCATGAACCAACTATCACAATGTGGATTTACCCTTCTGTCAAGAATATTAGGAATAGTCATGTTTCTGATAACTCACCCAGCATAACCAAATGCATTAGTTTGGTCCTGATGGGGATACCAAAAGCATAGGTGTGTGCAGCACATTTCATTAGGGTGTGCACCCAGGGAGTCCCGCCCTAGCCCCCAGCCTAGCCCCGCCCCTGCCCTGCCCCCATCCACTCCCTCCTACTTCCCACCCCGACTGCCCCCCTCAGAACCCCCAATCCCCCCTGCTCCTTGTCCCCTGACCACCCCCTCCTAGGACCCCTGCCCCCTAACTGCCCCCCAGAACCCCACCCCCTATCTAAGCCTCCCTGTTCCTTGTCCCGACTGCCCCCCTAGGACCCTACCCCCTACCTGTCCCCCGACTGCCCCGACGCTTATCCACACCCACACCCCCAGACAGACCCCCGGGACTCCCAGGCCTATCCAACCGCTCCCCGCCCCCTGACAGGACCCCCAGAACTCCCAACCCATACAACCCCCCCTGCTCACTGCCTGCCCCAACCCCTCTCCACACCCCTGCCTCCTGACAGCCCCCCCCAGAACTCCCGACTCATCCAACCCCCCCCAGCTCCTTGTCCCCTGACCATCCCCTCCAGAGACCCCCCCACCCTAACTGCCCCCCCAGGACCCTCCTTGCTCCCTGTCCCCTGACTGCCCTGACCCCTATGCACCCCCTGCCCCCTGACAGACTCCAGGACTCCCGTGCCCCATCCCCCCCCCCCCCCCCCCCCCCCCCCCCCCCCCCCCCCCCCCCCCCCCCCCGCCCCCCCCCCCCCCCCCCCCCCCCCCCCCCCCCCCCCCCCCCCCCCCCCCCCCCCCCAACCCCAGACTCCGTACCATGAAGCTCCTAGCAGCATGTTTGGCTCTGCGCAGAGCCAGACACGCTGCCCCGTGGGAGCGGGCAGCCCCGCCCCTCAGAATGCTGCACGCACGGTGGCATGGCTCCAGATGAGCGGGGAGTGTGTCTGCCTCCCCGCGGAGCCAAACACTGCCCCACGGGAGCGCGCAGCCCCGGCCCCCAGAGCGTTGCGCACGCGGCGACATGGCTCCAGGGGAGGGGGGGAAGGCGGAGGAGGGGCCAGCAACTTGCTGTGCTCGGCCGGGCGCTCCGGCCTGGGAGTGCGGACCCTGCGGCTTGCCGCACCGGGAGAGTGGGGCCATGTTCCCACCCCTGAATTAGGGTGTGCCTGGGCACACCCAGCACACCCCATGCGCACGCCTATGACCAAAAGTAAACTTAGAACCAGTGAAAGAACGGTTACTTATCTTACAGTATCTGTGGTTCTTTGTGATGTTTTGTCCACAAGAATCCCACTCTAGCTGTGTATGTGCCCCATGCATGCAAGATCTGATTCTTTTGGCAAGCAGTATCCATTGGGGCCACGCATACACTCTGCATGCACTTGAGCCCTTCCCCCAATGATATAAAGGGCAGGCCAGCCCAACACAACTCAGTTCCTTAGTTAATACAGAATCCCCAAGGTTAAAGGACTCCATAATACTGGGGAAGGAGGGTGGATTGTGGCACCCATATGGACAAAACGTCTTGAAGAACTAGTTACCGTAAGTAAGTTATTCAAACATCTGTCCACATGGATCCCACTCTAGGCAACTGGCAAGTCCCTGTCTCTCCAAGGTGATATGTGCCAGGAGTCCTATTTAAATAAGGAATGTAAGAATGCCCTGCCAAACTGTGCTTCAGATCTAGAGGCTGACACCAGAGAATAATGGTGTCATAAACAGATAGTTAAGGGTTAATGCCTCTTACCTGTAAAGGGTTAAGAAGTTCACCTAGCCTAGCTGACACCTGACCAAAGGAACCAATGGGGGGACAAGATGTTTCAAAAGGAAGGAGGGAAGTTCCCTTTGTCTGGGGTCAGTTTCAGTTCTGGCCAGAGAGGAAAAGGAATCAGGAATCAAACAGGGTAGTGAGTATTTAGTGAAGGAATTAGCTTATGTTTCTTTTCTTTTTGTGACTTGTCTTGGGCATTATAGGTATAATCAAATTGGCTATTTTTTGATGTACTAAGGGGTTTGCCCAGGGGAACATCCTTTGTGTTTTAAATCTGTTGTCTGTGAGATCAGCTTGTATGCTATCTCCCAGAGGTTTTTCTTTTACCTTTCTTTTCTTTAATTAAAAGCCTTCTTTTTAGAGACCTGATTGATTTTTCCTTGTTTTAAGATCCAAGGGAGTTGGATCTGGGCTCACCAGGAATTGGTGGGGAAAAGGAGGGGGGATGGTTAATTTCTCCTTGTTTTAAGATCCAAGGATTTTTGGATCGGTGTTCACCAGGGAATTGGTGGAGGAGTCTCTCAAAACTACCCAGGGAAGGGTTATAGTACTTGGGAGGGAAAGGTTTTTGGGGGAGAAGACAGAGTTTCCCAAATGACTCCAATATTTGGGTGGTGGCAGCATACTGATCTAAGCTGGTAATTAAGCTTATGAGTTCCCATGCAGGTCCCCACATTTGTACCCTAAAGTTCAGAGTGGGGGTGAAACCTATGACAAATGGCTTGTAAAGGCATGTATGGAAATCCAAGTAGAAGCTCTACAGATTTCATACGGCTTAGGCAGCTGCCTGAGCTCTTGTAGAACATGGCTTGCCAAGACTACGGAGCTAGTTTAATTAATTCAAAAGATATTCTATTGTACTCTGTCTCCCTTTCTGAATCTGTGTTGAAACAGCCTGTTCCCTGAATTTACTACAAAGAAAAAATACAAACAAATAGTCTTGGTGATTTGTGGAATGTTTTTGCTAAATTGGGGTAATACACAAAAGCTCTTTACTCACGCCCTGCAGAGGCTATGCTGCACACACCGGACATTTTAAGTCTCAGAAATAACACTGGTAAGTGAATAAATCAATTCAAGTGGAAGTCCAAGAACACTTTAGGAATATGACAAATAGTAACTCTAGCCTTACAGAGGGTGGTATAAGATGATTTTTGGATTTTGTTTACTCTGAGAACAGAGGAAATAGCCACCAAGAATGCAGTTTTGACAAATGTTACGAAGAACAGGACGGCACAGGTTTAAACTGAGACACCATCAGAGATGGGACTGCATTTAAGGTCACATGGAGGGGGAAAAAACCCTATAGTTGGAAAAACATGCTTTAGCCCCTTCAAAAGTGTGATTACCATAGGATGGGGGAGGGGGGGAATTAAGTGACACGTGACGTTACACCCCATATTCTTAGGATATGAATAAGGCATAACTAAGATGTGTTTTATGCAAGATGGGTCGTGTGACATATCACTGGAAAGGTTATGATTTACTGAATGTGTTTATCCAATTTGTATGCATGTATCATTTCTATATCTAAAATTAGGAATATTGACTATGTAACAATTACAACTGTGTGTGTATTTGGGAGACACCCACCAGACAACAGGCCATCAGCCTTGATGGGCCATTACAAAGAAACAATGAGACTTTAAAGATACTAATCTCTCTCCTTCCTGACAGGTGTCCTGGGACATAGCTGTGACACTACTAGGTCAGGTGGTACTAAACACTATCTTGGACTTCTAGTAATTTTCCACTAAAAGAAGGGGGAGGTCAAGACTGGGAAACAAAAAAGAGTCCCACCTTATGTAAATCTTATTTAAGGCTGGAGAGTAAGGCAAACAGGACTCTTCTCCATTGCCTTCCTACCCAAGAAGAAAGACTGCTGAAAATACCTGAAGTGACAAAGGAACTGAGCTGTGGGAAAGGCAACGGCTGAGTCCAGACTAAGACAGGAGTCTAGTCTGTAAAGAAAAATAACTGGAACTCTAAGCTACAGAAACTCAGCAACTTGCCTAAAACAACATTTAGGGTGAGAAATTATTTCTTGAAACCAGTTTCTTTAAGATCTTTAGCTTAATATGCGTGTTTTGTTTTATTTGCTTGGTAATCTGTTTTGTTCTGTTTGCTATCCCTTATAATCACTTAAAATCTACCTTTTGTAGTTAATAAACGTATTTCTTGTTTATAACATAACCCAGATTGTCTAATTCATATCTGTGGGGGTAGGGGAGTAAGAAGCTGTGCATCTCTCTCTCCACATTGAAGGAGAAGGCAAATTTTTAGGAGCTTGCGCTGTGCAGATCTTTCTACACAGCACAAGACAATATTAGCTGTAGTTTCTCTCTCCACAGTGGGTGTGCACGTGAGTGCTGGGTGAATCCTCTCACACAGATCTGATTGCAGTCTCTCTCTGCAGTTGGGTGTGGTCTTGCCTGGGTGTGTGCTGGAAAGGGGCTCAAGCGTCTGGCACAGCAACCTAATGCAAGGGAAACCCAGGCTGGCTGGGCCAGAGGACTGAGTGGGACCCCAGCACATCAGGTGGCATCCCAGAAAGGGGGGAGCCAACCCATCACAACACCGTACTGGAAGATGGCATATATTGCTGCTAGGTGAAATTTAACAGAACTATTCAAGAGCCCTGAATGCTTCAGTGATAACAGATAATTCAGGGGTTGGACTAGATGACCTCCTGAGGTCCCTTCTAACCCTGATATTCTAGTATTCTAGATGACAGGAATAGATGACTACAGAGTGAAAATTATGGTGAGAAACCCATATTAAAAACCATTTCCACTTGGCCCCATAAGAGAGGTTTACTCACCTTTAACTGGAGTTTCTTCAAGATGCGCAGTCCCTATTTGTATTCCAAATGCAAGCGTTCGTGCCATGCGCTGGAGATGGAAGTTTTCAGCAGCAGTGTCTGTTGACCCACATGGTCATCCTACGTCACCATGTGCTCCAGGCAAGGTTATAAAAGGCCATGAGGGGTGACGCGCCCTCAGTCTCCCTCTTACCGCTGCATATAGAGAGTCCGCAGCAGAGGGGATGGTGGGCAGGTATCAGAATACAAATAGGGACCGTACATCTCAAAGAACTTCCAGTTCTTCGATTAACCTTCTCTTCTTCTTTGAGTTATGGTCCCTATATGTATTCCAAACATGGATGAGTACAGGGCAGTAATCAGCTCGGCGGTGGGTGCAAGGACACGATAGGTAAGGTCTGCTGCAGGATGGCCTGGCCCACAGTCACAGCTGCCCACTGATTGATGGCATAGTGTGCTGTGAAGGTGTGGACGGAGTGCCAGGTCGCAGCAGATCTTGTGCCAGAGATGTCTGCCACATCTGTGGAAGTGGTTGCATGCGCCCTAGTGGAGTGGGCCGTAATCCTGCCAGGCCGTGTGGCGTTGGTGCGCAATAGCATTCCATAATGCACTCAGAAATCCATTTGGCTATGCGCTGCAAGGAAAGGGCCTGCCCCATTGACCATTCTGCAATGGCCACAAAGAGACATGGGGAGGCATAGAACGCGCAGGTCCTACCCAAGTAGAACGCCAGTGCCCTGCGGACGTCCAGGGATAGGACACTTTAATGGCAAAGAAGTCCCAACGAGAGGTGCCCCAGGCACAGCAGAGGGAGCAGACAGTGGGGTTGTGGAGTTCCCTCTCGTGGTTGAGGTACCAGGTCCGGCTGAGTGCAGCCGCCCGGGAGTTCTATGCCCCCAGAAGGTACACTGAATGGAGTACAACGTTGTGGCGGATACACCAGTTCCAGAGAAGATGGCCTGTGTGCAGAGTGACTGGGATCTGCTGCCATCCTGTCTGTTTATGTATGCCACTGTGGTGGTGTTGTCAGAGAGGATCTGGGCATGTTGATCGCGAAGCAGAGTCAGGAACATGCGGCAAGTCAGGTTGACCACGTGCAGCTCCAGTATATTCGTATGCATGCGTGCTTCCCTGGAAGTCCACTTCCTCTGCGTGGGACAGCCCCACCAGGGCGGCGTCCAAGGTAAGGGTGGCTGTGGGAATAGGGGTGGTGAACGGGCACCTTGGTAGGATCAGTCCACCAGGTGAGGGAGGCACAGACCCAACTCAGGACAGTCAAGGGTGAGTCCAGGTGGGCGATGTGGGACCTGCAAACTGAGAGGAGCCATAGCTGTAGGCAGCGTATATGGAAGTAAGCACGCGGCATCACATAGTTGCAGGTCACCATGTGGCTGAGCAAGCAGAGTTAACAGCGTACCATCATGCGTGGGTTGCAGTGCAGGGTCATCACGAGAGTCATGAAGGCAGCAAAGCGGTCTGCCAGGATTGAAGGTTCGCACCGCAACAGTCTCCAGATGCACTCCAATGAAGTGGATTGTTTGCATCAGTAGCATGACTTTCTCCTCATTGACACAGACGCCCAGCAAGGCGAGAAGATATCAGAGGACTGCGATGGAACACAAGTGTCCCAGCCAGCGAAGGTGGGCTGCTCTGACTGCAAAGACCTTGGTGAAGACGCTAGGGGCCTAGAGAAGAACCCTGAATTGATAGTAGTTGTCCCCAACGTGGAAATGTTGGAATTTGCAGTGGGCCAGGTGGATGTCGATATGAAAGTACATGTCTTTCATGTCGAGGGCTGAGAACTGCGCCCCCTGGGGAGGGAGGGAAATGATGGCTGCGAGCGTCTTGGCCTGATGAAGGTGTTGAGTAAGCGGAGATTGAGGATAGGGCAAAGGCCCCCGCCCTTCTTCGTGATAAGAAATTACGGGAAGTAGAAGCCCTTGCCGATGAAGCGGGTGGGCCCAGGTTTGAGTCTTAGGGAGTGGAGAGCATCATCCATCATCCATTTTAGCAGAGAACATTTTTTCCTTGTCATAGGGGAGGTCCTGGTGGTTGGATTGGACCTCCCTGGGAAAATCAGATGATTGGAGCCACGCTTCCCGCCTCATCACCACTCCCGTGGCCAAGGAGCAGGAGGATAGGAGGATGTGTCCACCACATCCACTGGGGCTTGGAGGCCAACCTTGGCCATCAGGCAGCCTTCCTCCTGCAGGATCCTGGAACCACTGATGCTAGCCTTGTGGGATGTCCTCCAAGACCTCTGCCAGCTTGGCATAATTATTAAAATCATACTTCACCAGCAAAGCTTGGTAGTTGGATATGCACAACTGTGGGGCCGGGGAGGAGTACAGTTTGCGGACCATGAGGTCCAGATGCTTCACCACCTTATCTGGAGGGGTGGAGGTAGAGGAGTACGTGGATGCATGCACTACCAGCAAGGCTGGGGAGAGGAGAGGGTGGGAAAAACAGAAAGTCAGCCTCCTTAGCCGGCACGAAGTATCTGCATTCCACCCTCTCAGGCACAAAGGCACAGGACGACGGTGTATGCCACACTGCTCAGGCGGGTTGTGTGATGGCCTCATCAATAGGCAGAGCAACACGTGCCAGTCCCAGAGACTACAGAATGTCTATCAGCTGGTGAGGTAGGTCCTGGACCTCCTCTAGAAGGATGCGCAAGTGAAGGGCCACCAGGAACTCCTGGTACTGGTAGAGGTCATCAGGAGACAAAAGGATCAGAGGGATCAGGACCTCGTCCAGAAAGGAGGAGGCTACCATCGGGACCAGTGGTACCAGAGGTGCTGGGTCTAGCTCGGGGTCCTCTTCCGGGTCTGAGAAGATAGGTTCCAGTGGAGGGGCTGGGATAAGATGGTGTCAGGCCGCCGACGGTGAGTACAGCTGGTGATAAAGGGTCCCACGCAGGCCATTGCTGCTACGAGGCTGGGTCTTGGTGGTACCTGTGGGCCCCAAGGATATCAGTATCACCCTGGCAGGATCAGAGTGTAGCTTGTCTGGTGAAGTCGACATGCTCAGAAGTCCAAACTACGGCTCTTCCACTGAGAAGCCCTCTGAGTTGGAAGAGGCCTCCAGAAGTGGCGGAGCCATTGGTGCAGGCGGTGCCACAACCAGCAGAGGTGGGTCTCGGCTGAGGACAATCGGCAGATTTGCCAGTGTAGGAGGCCATGGAGCCAAGAAAAGTAGGAAGGGTGGGTACAGCAGGTCTAGGTGGACGGTGGGGACCCGCAGTTCCATCCGTCCCAGTATCCAGGGCACATCCCGCTGGTCGCAGAACCGATGGGGGTACGCAGAGCAGAGCTTGGGACATCCTGCTGTGGTTGAGAGGCACATGCTGGCGGGCTGTTCAGATGCTCGATTGTCGCAGGGAACAGTGGTGCTGGTGTGTCACTCTTCCACTTAGCCTCACCCACTGCCTTAGGAGGTGGCACAGCAGGGTCCTTACTCAACCAAGCCAAGCTCGGGGAGGGAACACGATGTGTTGCAGCTACGATGTTCGTGGGAGTGCTTGCAGCCCTTCTTCTTATGTCTCGGGGGTGCCGGCGGATCTGGGCGAGAGGTAGAGGACAGAGTGCTCATCACCAGTGAAGCGCAGTGCACCACCAATACCGACAGTCCAGGATCAGCACCTCCCTTCATGAGGAACTTGTGGAGGCGCAGGAGGTGGGCTTCACACATCCTCGACGGAAATGACTTGCAGATGTCGCAACATGCTGCAAGGGGCACCTCGCCCAAGCAGTAGAGACAATGAGCGTGCTTGTCGCTCACAGAGAAAGAGCGAGGGTACAAGGTGCAGTTTTTAAACCCTGGAACATAGGGTGGCCCCGTACAGGGTTACTATCTACACTATTTACAGGACTAAGAAGAAAGAAGCAGAACTAATTATACACAAATGGACTGTCATTCTCATAGAGACTACAAGCATGCGAAGAGAGGATTCCAACTCCAACCATGCAGTAAGAGTGAACTCAGAGCACGTCACCCCGCACAGCCTCTTATAACCTCACCTGGAGCATGAGGCGAGTCGACGTAGGACAACTGTGTGGGTCAACGGACAATGAAATTAAGTTACTATTTGTGTGGAATATCACTACTGCTTTTTTTATAAGGTCTGCTCTACTATCAAAGATAAAATTGTCTTTGCTTAAGATTTGGGTGCAACTAATTACCCAGTTCCTTATGTATTTTTAGTGACTGATTGAGAACAGACTAAAAATGTGAAAATCAGCAAAAGTAAATAAACAATATCAAAACCTTTTAAACACTTCTTTACTGTTTCCACAAATAGCTGTAAGAATAGCACATCAATGTAGTGCAGCCTCTCGGCTCCTTGAAAAGCAATTAGACAGTCATAATAAACAGAGCTCTGGGTAATTCTTACCTTCATATTTCATTCTTAACAATTAGCACTATAACAGTGATCTGTAGCTCAATAAACTGTGAACACAGACTATTTTACACCTACAGACTAAAATCTGGCTAATGATGTTGCCATTATGTCTCTCTTCCTTGACACAAAAGTAGCAGCCTCCCATGCTCCCAACAGCATTCATTTTTCACTTGTTTATGACAGGCGATTTGTAAAGCATTAAAATCATAGAGGGCACAAACTTGAACAGCTGGAATGTCACAAATCAATACAGGAGAGAGAATAGATTTTAAACTGCCTAGTAAACTATGCCCCATCCTTGGTACAACTCATTCAGACACGTGCCAATGTAGAATAGGACACTTTTCCTGAAGAATTGGGATAAGCCCACTCAGTTTCTGCAGAGATTAAGCTGTCATGTAAAAAAGTTACTAGCACTTACATATGCAAACAAATTTCAAAATATGATTAAAATGAAAACCAATTGAGTATTCTCTTTCTAAATGTGCAAACAGACTAACAGTCGGAAGCAGTAAGCTGCTTAAGGCCCAAATCCTGGCCCAAGAAATTCTGGAGTTTGTAAAAGGAGGAAACATGAAAGAATCCTCCTTCCTTCTAGTCAACAGAAGCAGAGCAGCTCCACGGTGGCTATTTCAGCCTAAGAACTGGTGTGAACACAAGTGACAGTGGATAATATACATTAGGGAGGAAGAGGGGAAGAAGGGAGGCAAATAAAATGTAGAGAAAACCTGTGTACAGGTCTGTCTCATCTTACACTGGGGTTACATTCCGCGGTTAGCGCGTAAAGCGAAAACCGCGTATAGTCGAAATCCCATTGAGTTTAATGGCGGGCGGAATCGCCCGCACTACAGGAACAGTACATAAATTGCTATTTTTCGCTTTTGTTGTTGTTTTTGTTTTTCCCGACCGCGCAAAGCCGAAATCGTGCATGTTAAATGCGCGTAAGATGAGACAGACCTGTAGTAGTACATCTACTACTCCTGCATAGCTTAGACTGCAGATATGCATCCCCTGAATGATGCCCTAAGATCCTGCCCTACCCATTGGATCCACTACAGTAGCTCCTCCACAGCCACAGAAGATGGGGCCAGGATTGGTCTTCAAGCAATATGTAAACTCTCTCGATTTATCTTAATGGGACATTAATGCTGAAACTTTGGTCTGGTCTACATTACAAACCTATATTGGTATAACTACGTCGCTCACAGGTGTGAAAAACCCATACCCCTTAGTGACGTAGTCATACCAACCTAGCCCCCTGTATAGACAGCGCCACGTCGATGGGAGAGCTTCTCCAATCAACATAGGTACAGGTCTGTCTCATCTTACGCGCATTTAACATGCGCGATTTCGGCTTTACGCGGTCGGCAAAAAAAAATTTTAAAAATTGCAATTTATGTACTGTTCCTGTAGTGCGGGCGATTCCGCCCACCATTAAACTCAATGGATTTTTGACTATACGCGGTTTTTGCTTTACGCGCTAACCGCGGAACGTAACCCCAGCGTAAGATGAGACAGACCTGTAGTACCTCTTGGGGAGAAGGATTAACTATGCTGATGAGAGAACTCTCCCCCATTGGCTTAGAGCGTTTTCATTAAAGCGTGACAGCGGTGCAGCTGCACCGATATAGTGTAGACCTGCCCTTCATCTGTTTTACCTTTCCAAACTCAACTAACGATTGAAACTGCTAAGAGGTTTAAACCATCCCCTCCTACTTAACTTAAATCATGTACTCACTGGTGGCAGGTAGGATATATCTTGTGGCAAGTATCTGCAGAAAACTGGGTTTTCTCCCTTCCTGTCACAGCAGAAGCGCATTTTCGAATGGTGGACTTTTGACATCAGAGGTAACTCAGCCAATGCTCTCTTCTACTTCCTTTATACACATTTACCGCTATTCTATTAAAAGACCTAAAATGTTTAGCGAGTGACTACTTTTACAGAGAGAGTTTAATGGCAATGTATGTCTACCAAAAATGGGATTTGAGCAACAAGTTATATGACCAATTTCACGTTTTTATTACCCCCAATTCCCAAGCTCCCCAGTAGCCTGCTACTGTCACGGATCCACAAAGCTCTGACAGATAGCCCAGTCTGCTGAAGAGAAGTCTGAGAGCCTGGGGAAAGCAAGCAGGAAACCAGGGAGGTTTCTTTTGGAAATCTACTTATTGCCATCCAAGGTTTCCCACAAACTGTTTCAATTTTGACAACTTCGCATTTTCTGGCAGAAAAATGTGTCATCAGAAAATTTTTGCTGGCTGAACAAGTCACCTCGGATACTTTCACTTTTTATACACAATGTATTTTAATATAAGGAAGTTTGATTACTTCAGTTTATAAAGACAAAACCCGCACTGCAAAAGGACAAGGATTTACAATGCTTTGGGGACAGAATATGTAGAAAATACTGTAGAATTTTTCATACATCTATTCTCAAAGGAGAGGCTATGCATTTTCACTTGCCTCAGATCAGTGAATTCTGAAATGTTTTATAACCTTTCAACAAACCCCAGGACCTCAGTAAAACGGCAGGGCTCATTGCAATGAAACACCGCAAAACTGTTATTCCTCCCACCCCCAAGACAGACATCATTAGGAATTAGAAAGCCTTGCTTATATACAGACATTACCTGAAAAATTATTTATAGGCATCTTACTAAGAAAATACACAGAAAGAAGTAGAATCTTTCCATATCAAAGTATTATCCAGCAGGTGGCAATAGAAAGGCACTGATAGTAACATGAGACTGAATTTCCTACAATTGCTTTATCATTGTCCTTTGGTTCTGAATAAAGTGCTGGTGACAAATAAGCTGGACAGGTCTCTGGATATCTCCACAAAGAACTAATATTTTCACAAAGCAGACTTGCTCCCTATTTACTCATATGTGCTATAATAAGTTTGCTTAGAATGCTTATTTATTTTGTCACTTGCTTTACTTGTTGACATAGATTTTATCTTGTAGGCTTAAACAGAGTTAACTTTGTTCCAAAAGTTCTTAAATATTCTTACACACAGACCCTGTTGCTGTCCATGGAGGGCTTGTTTACATGATCATTTAGCTTGCATCAAGCTCGGGTGTGAATCTACCCCATGCTAGCTTGCCACAGACCAACTCTCCATGTGCTGCACCTTGCTGACATACATTAACAGCTTGTTAGTTTGCTCTGCTCTAGTCCACTTTGAAATGGAACTAGATGAAGGCAAACTAACAAACTGTAAATGAATTTCAGCAGAGTCCCATAGAACAGGTTTTCATTCACACCCCTGCTTGCCCTGAGCTAACGTCTGTGCAGATATGCCCTAAGACATGTACTATAGTATTGGCTGAGTTCTCTTTTCTCTTTTTTTGCTTTTGCTTCTCATTTTTGATTAATTCTCAACTGGCTTTTTCCTTTTTGATCAGATGAATCTGCAGTTGGACCAAAACCCATTTCAAATGTCAGAAAATAGTGAAATGTATTCCAGTGAAGAGTGAAATGTATTCCAGTGCAAATTTGCCCTTGATTCCTCATTTGTTTTCTCCATCTCAAGCAGACTAAAATGATTCCCAGGATCCAATATAGGGCATACACAGAAACCCGAAAAGCCTGTTTTCACCCGCTATCCCCAGTTTCTTTCTCTCCAGTCTCAAAAGTTCAAAATTAGTGACTTTCCCTCCAGAGTCACTCACTACTGATACTTGAGGTAGTAGGTAGCATCCTTGGAAAGCAATGGGAAGTGCTCCTTTTCTCCTCACGCAGAGTAGGAACAGTATTTAACTTGGGCCCTGCTCTGCTACTTCCATTGAATTATAATTTTTAGGTTTACTTTAATTATCCAGCATTTCCTGCAGACAGGAGAGAGAACCTCACATTAATCTCAACTAACAGAGGCTTATACTTCATCTTAAATATATTGTCTTCCTCAAACCTAAGGACTGGAGTTCTCACTACTCCTGGACACAAAGGATGTTAGAAGACATTTCTTGCTATTGTCTCATCTTCAGCTGGCCATGAGACTGCATTCTTTCCTCTCAAAGAACTAGCTACTGCAATCCGTGCATGTGCGACCTCTAGCTTCTAGTTATGTGTTATGCCAAGGAATGAAAGTGACTCCAAAAAACTCCGACAGGTTCAGAGTGCAGCACCCAACTTCGCCAGCAACATGGCTTATTGGGAAACATATCACTCTTCCTCAATAAGCCAGAAAGATCATGAACCTCATTCACTTTCAGTAGAAAAAATGAAGAACTTGCTTCACTTTAGTGTTCTCACCTTAACAAAAATACTATCTCGAGGATGAGAGACAGGAAGTAAAATAAAAAATCCTTAAGATACATGTTAGAATTTATAAGTACCATATATACTCTATCATAAGCCGGTTCATTTATAAGCCGACCACCCCAAGATGGATAAGTAAAAATGGAAAAATTTTATAAACCGTTCATAAGCCGACCCTATAATTCAGGGGTCAGCAAACTTTGACTCCCGGGCCATCAGGATAAGCCACTGGTGGGGTGAGATGGTTTGTTTACCTCGAGCGTCCACAGGCAAGGAGGTAAACCTAAGTAAACAAAGTGTCCCGGCGCGCCAGCTGCTTACCCTGATGGGCCGGGACAGCAACTGGTGGGGAAACTTTTTTTGGGGGGGGGGACAAGCTGGGAGTCAGGGGAATAACCCCTGTGACCACCCTCCACATGACCCCACCCCTAGCCCAGACCCCCACACTTTCCCCATACCATCCCTTCAGGACCCCCACATTCTTCCCATCCCATCCCTTCCCACGTTATCTGGGGAGGGGGCCAGGGGAGGATGTCTCTAACCTAGCTGGAGCTGCTGTGTCAGGCTGGGCAGCGCAGCCTGCTCCGGTGGGCCAGACTGGGCGGCGCAGCCGCAGCATGTTCTAGCGGGCTGGACTGGGTGGCACGGCTGCAGCGCGTTCCAGCGGCGCGGCCACAGCCTGCTCTGGGGGGCGGGGCTGAGCGGCATGGCTGCAGCATGCCAGCCCCGGAGCTGCAGCTGCTTCGGAGGCTGGGGGGAGAGCAGCGTGGCCAGAAGCGGAGAGACTCTGGCCCCGCCTCTTCCCTTCTGGCTGTGCTGCCTCTCCTTGCTCCCTCTGTTGGGGAGAGGGGCTGTGTCCCACCTCTCCCTCTCTATACTGGTTCATAAGCCGATCCCCTTCTCTGGTGCTTCCCTTTTTTACTAAAAAAATTTGGCTTATGAACGAGTATATACAGTACTCAGATACCATGGTGACAGATGCAGTATAAATACTTAGATGGTTGAAAGGAAGCAGACCTACATCTAACAGCAAGAGCTATTAAGGCCTAATTATCAAAGTTAGGTACAGTTACTGAGACTGCATATGAGAGTTTTCATTTACGCTTCTACACAATCTTCAATGTGGAAAAAAACAGTTTGAAAATGTACTCAGTTAGTGCACATGTAAATAAAGCATGCAGTTGAACATGCATTTTGTAAAAGCCAGTAAAACCCCTAACTTTAAAAAAAAAAAAATAGACTGAAAACCCACCATTTTAGAGTATCAATCTAATCAGGATCATCAATTGTGCTCAAGACATTGTTTTTAACAGGACACTTGATTTTAGGTCTTGTGTCAATGCCTGAGCGATTTTGCTCAATTTGCTACCAAAACAAAAAGATGTAATTGTTTAAAAGTAATGTTACAGATTCAGGAAGAAAAGACAATATATAGTACTTGTCTCCTGAAGCCCAACAACTCCAAGCGGGAAGCTGGGATTACGTGACAACTCTGAAAATGAAAAATTGGTATATTTATATAGATCATTACAATTTACATAAGAACCTTACATAAATTAAGAAGGTGATCAGCAAAGTATATTTTAAAATTGGGCATGTGCACTTTGTTTCTTTAAGGTGTACAAAGGCAGCCTATGGGTTCGCACAGCTTAACAGCAGGTAATAAGCAGTGTTCAGTGTTCTTTCTCCAAAAAAGTTAGTCACTGATGTTTAATATTTGTTACTAAAAAAGTTCCTTTGTTCATTATGTAAATATATGTAATGTAATATGGCATGTTTTACTGAAAACTTTATGAAGCAAATAAAACAAAAAGTTAAGTTAGAGAAATACAAAGCTCTGCTTGGTACATGCCTAAAAAGAGGATTATGACAAATATAGCAAAAAAAGCCTTGGAAAATTTCTGCTTATGAACCTGCATGAGTATACGTATATGATATAGAAAGCAAAATCCTGCCATAACCAAACTGCAAATCAGAGTCAGTTTATGGCACCAATACAAAGGTCTCATATCAAGCAAAAGTCCAGAACGTATATTTCGGATTTCTCCAAAAATAATCCAGTAGCTCTTCCAGCAATTGTTTAACACATTGCTACCAGGCTGGAGTTCTGCCTTTAATCTTCTTACAAGATGATGCCCGGAAAACAACATGCAATGACATATTTAGAGTTTAGTGATGATCAACTGACTTATGGGAGTTCTACGGCAAGCAATCCATTTCTGAGTATGCATTTCCACGATGTAAATTAAACTAGTTTCAGCCGCAAAAATTCTTTGGTCTAATGAGCAACAATAGTGCAATCATTAGAAGGCAAAGTTCTGGAAGGGGATGTCAAAAGTATAAGCTGTAGATAAGCATTTACAAATATAAGCCCAAAAGCAAGCAATACCCAGGCATTTCCAATAATTTATAAACAAGGTACCTCTCACAAGAATTATATTTGGAACAAAGGTTAGCACTCATACAATCCATTATGTTTTCAATACAAATAAATATTTTGTACCTTCAAAGCACTCCTTTGTACTGTTTATTCCCCTTTTACAAAAGGAAAAATTGATGCACCGATGTATATAATGACGTGCCAAACTCACGCAGGAAATCTACAGCATTCCTGGAAACTGAATCCAGCTCTTTTGATGTAGAATTTCTTTAGTCTGAGATTTAAGATATTTTCATTTATATTGTAATAGACACCATATTTAAAACCAACATAGTACATTATTAGTCAAGTTATCAAAAAAGGCACAACAAAAGTAAATCACATTAAAGAATCAAACTACAGATGTCAATACATGCCCTCTGTGACAGGTTGGGTCGCCGGGAGACCCCTTTGGGACTGTCACCTGATGTGCTGAGACTACCTCTGAGCCCATTTTCTCTGCCAGTTTGGGCCTCCAGAACCCTGCCTTGTTGAGCCAGACACGCCAATCTGCTCCTACACAGACCCAGGGTCTGAACCATGCGCCCCAAAGCTGCAGACTTAACTGAAAACGGCTTAGCAAGTGCTCCTGTCTCTAGCACCCAGACACCCAGCTCCCAATGGGATCCAAATCCCAAATAAATCAGTTTTACTCCGTATAAAGCTTATACAGGGTAAACTCATAAATTGTCCGCCCTCTATAACACTGATAGAGACATATGCAGAGCTGTTAGTTCCCCCACATATTAATCACTTACTCTAGGTTAATTAATAAGCAAAAGTGATTTTATTAAAGTATAAAAAGTAGGATTTAAGTGGTTCCAAGTAATAACAGACAGAACAAAGTAAGTTATCAAGCAAAATCAAACAACACACACAAGTCTAAGCCTAATACATTAAGAAACTGATTACAAATAAAATCTCACCCTCAGCGATGGTTTCAATAAGCTTCTTTCACAGACTGGACTCTTTTCTAGTTTGGGCCCAATTCTTTCCCCGGTACAGTTCTTGTTAGCTCCAGCTCGGGTGGTAACTAGGGGATTTCTCACGACTGGAACCCTCTTTGTTCTGTTCCACCTCCTTATATAGCTTTGGCAAAAGGCGGGAAACGTTTGTCTCTCTGGGTCCCCACCCCTCCTTCTAAATGGAAAAGCACCAGGTTTAAGATGGATTCCAGTACCAGGTGACATGGTCACATGTCCTGTGAGACCCCAAGCCTTCATTCTTCCTGGCCTAACACACAGGAAGGCTTGCAAGTAAACAGAGCCATTTACAACCAATTGTCCTAGTTGACGGGAGCCATCAAAATTCCAAACCACCATTAATGGCCCACACTTTGCATAATTACAATAGGACCTCAGAGTTATATTTCGTATTTCCAGTTTCAGATACAAGAATGATACATTTATACAAATAGGATGACCACATTCAGTAGATTATAAGCTTTTGTAATGATACCTTACAAGAGACCTTTTGCATGAAGCATATTCCAGTTATATTATATTCACACTCATTAGCATATTTTCATAAAATCATACGGATTGCAATGTCTTGAAAAGAACATATGCTTTGATATTCCCTGAACAGCACGAAGAGTGGACCTATCCTTCAACCTCAAATTCTGTAATACTTTAAAAAATTATATGAATCATGGTCATATATGAAAGAAGGTGTAACTAAAAGAAAAAAGTTACTGTATGATTTCTATAGGAAATCAATAATGACAAGACTGCATTCAAAGTATCTTGTTGTGCACTGCATAAAAAAAAGCCTTAACTTGAGGCATGCAGGGCCCGTAATAGCACTTAAAAGATGTAAACACTGAAGGAGAGAGGATAGAAGATTTTGTGAATAAATACTAGAACAGGGGTAGGCAACCTATGGCACGCGTGCCGAAGGCGGCACACGAGCTGATTTTCAGTGGCACTCACACTGCCCGGGTCCTGGCCACTGGTCCGGGGGGCTCTGCATTTTAATTTAATTTTAAAGGAAGCTTCTTAAACATTGTAAAAATCTTATTTACTTGACAGACAACAATAGTTTAGTTATATATTATAGACTTATAGAAAGAGACCTTCTAAAAACGTTCAAATGTATGACTGGCACGCTAAACCGTAAATTAGAGTGAATAAATGAAGACTCGGCACACCACTTCTGAAAGGTTGCCGACCCCTGTACTAGAATGTAGGCTTTGAAGTGCTTATCATCCATACTTAACGCCTGTCACATTAAATCCATTTTTAAATGTATAATTAACTTTAATTATAAATTATTAACTTAATTTATAGGTTAGTTTATAAAAACATACCTTTATAAGTTAGCCTACAAAGTTATTAAGCATTTTGACTGTAGGAACCTACAGCTTAACAAATCGCAATAGAGGGATTCTCTATTGTGGCGTTAGGGATAGCTCAGTGGTTTGAGCATCGGCCTGCTAAACCCAGGGTTGTGAGTTCAATCCTTGAGGGGGCCACCTAGGGATCTGGGGCAAAAAATCTCCATTTTTTTCCCCTCTAATTTATACTACTGGGACATCAATTTACTGAAATTGATGCTACTTGACCATTTAACGTATTAAATTTTCTTCTTTTACAGTAAAGTTGAGAGCAATTGAGTTGTTACATGAGAGATGTTTCTATTAACATACTATTGGCATTAAAGAATTGACAAAATAAGGTCACTACCATGCTCATACTCTCACTCTATTAGATGTATAAAGTAAATTCCCATGGAGCAGGTGGTCAGAACCTGACAGAGCCATTTGTGGAGATCCCCCTGAGGAAACCTTGATAGAATTGCATATGACGACATTTTAAAATCTGGCAGCAGTAGCTTTGCGCTCAAAGTGAATGGTGATGCATTTTTGGTCAGAAATACAGCAGTAGTGGAATGAAATTTCCACAGCGCATTGTAACGTCAATTGTTAGGGGACTTCACTTAAACAATGCACCATGGAAATTTAAGACCCGAAATGAAATTTTTACGTAAAGTGGAAACTCCAAACATCACCATTCATTTTACAGAACTATCTGCCTTTTTTTCAAATCCTCAGAAGGCACTGAAAGAAGTTGATTACTAAAGTTCAGATTCGTTATCTTCTAGCTAGTTAAATAAAGAGAGAAAAGTAGCACAGAACGTTTAATGTTTTCAAATATCAGTGCAACAAACTAGGAAAGAGAGCAAAGGCAATGCACACTTTTCCCCAGTTTAAAACGATGTCAGTGAATCTGTGTCAAAATCAGCAGTGTACTACTGCTAACAATTCTTAGAACAGGAAAGAAACAAGTCAGTACAAACAAATTTAATGCTGAGCAGCATTAAATTTCGTGTAACATGAACTTCAAAACCAGCAGTTCCGAAACTGAACAGAGTATGTACTGATAATGCAAGTATAGGGCAGTTATGACATCTTAAGCAGCTTAATCAATCATTAGTTTATTAATAGAACATATTTGAAGTATCTTTAGTAAAACTAAGGTGAATCACATTAAGAGAAGTTTTATACTGAAAACATCAACATTAACTCGATTGAGAAAACCTTGAAACATATTCTATTTTAAAGTATCTCAGTTAAAATGCATTTCACCTCATTAAGTGCAAAACAACAAATAAACCACAAACTAAAGTGGTTAAACCCAGTCAAACATTTGTATACCTGTATGATAACCCTATCAGAGAAGTGATTAGCACAGATGTCTTTAATACAAAAGCAGAATTTAATGCAAATCCTAAATCTATAATTATATTAAAATTTACTTTGGTAAAAAGTTATGAACTGTAACTGACTGCATGGACTTAACTAAAAACGGATCAATACAGTTTGCATGAATGCGCCATTCCGGGAGTACAGAGCACCATTTAAAGTGTGGGGGGGGGGGAGGAGAGAGAGAGGAGGAGCGCATAGATTTGTTCCCCTCCCACCTTGACCTGATCCTTCTCTTCCCCTCTTAGGAGCACACCACCACAACCTCCACTAGCCGGACTCCCTGGTCCATGAGCCCCTATATACTCACCCCCTTCAAATGTGAGTGACATTAGAACATGGCATACGGGGTCACAGCACCACTCGCATTTGGTCTGACCACCCTTTTCTCATAATGGAGGGGTGGCCAGGCCAAATCTGATTGAGTGGCACTGCGACTTTGCATCCACCCCACCCCCCAAGCCTATGATACAGTTCGTAACACTGTATCCACAGTGCTATTTAATATTTATGCAGATTTGTTCTTTGACTTTGGATTTTATGATCTCCATAAGAACCACAGGATTGCCCCAACTGGTTTGTGCTCCATTTCACTTAAGTGAACACACAATGGATTTGATCTTTGGTGTAGGACTAAGTTATAGAGTATGGTGATCTCATCTGTCATTGTTAGATCTGTACTTCAAAAACATCATACAGACCACACAAAGAACCTATTCTCACTCCCACTGTAGCTGTGGTCCTGTTTAAACAGACCACTCCTTGGCTACTAATAGACACTGAGTTCTGGAACTCAGACAGAAAATGCTGTCCATATACTGGCCTCGTGTCTCAAATGCCTGTAGATCACTACAGCCTTTTTGTTTATTTATTTATAACCATCATATCACTGGGTCTACACGCCCCAACCCCATCATCCATGCAGTATCATGGTATAGAGATAGCTTGAGAGAGACGATGCAATAGGGCAAGTGGCTAGAATCCTGTTGATTGAAGACAGGCTCTAAATTATGTGGGATTCAAATTTCTATGCTGAGACAGGTTAAAATAAGAAATTATTTTTTCCACTAGAACAGTATCTGTTAACTACAGACTAAAAACTATTCCAAGTAGTGAACAGAGTGGGAAATCCCAATAGTTGTGTCTTGGAAACAGAATCAAGTATCTGTCTTTGTGAAGATTTTTCACTATCTACAGAACTTCACAGGTACAACTGACCAGATCCAAAATAGTCTACTTGATAACAGAGACAGAGTACACAAACAAATGGGGTAAATGTACCCTTACCTTCGGTTCACCAAGAACCTCTGTCAGTGACACAGATATATTGGGAAGGCTTTGCTCAGTCCCAAGAGATGAATCAGACTTGAGATCAAATTTAGACTTTGGTTATTCAACACAGAAGAATAAACAATCCTTCACAGCCATGACAAAATAATGCATCTCACAGATTTTGCATTGTAATTAACTTGTTAATTTTTAGATGCCATTTAAACATCAATAAAAACATACAAATCTCTGGACATATTCCTTATGGTCATCATGTCCATTCTATATTATCTCATAATCTCTTGAACTCTTGCAGGACTGGATGCAGTTTGGTCCATTCTTGGAGTAGACACATTCAGGGCAACGTTTCGGCATAGTCTACAGGTGAAAATCTGTTTAACAAATATTTAGCTCATGTTTAATATAAGCAAGGCAATGTTACAAGGAACGATATAAAATTCCATGTGACTTGAGTGCACGCCAATAAAAAGCATTTCAGTTTTATTTTGTGGTGTGAGCATTTTAGATTGGTATTTGAGTAATTATGCATGGGCCACTGAAAGGTATACTTATATTCTAAGATTGCAGCCACATCACAACAACAAGTACAGCATGTAAGAAGAGCTATTTTGGTAGCGTTTCACAGCATGTGCACTATGATTATTAGATGTTTGGTTGTGTAGTTATAAACACTTTTACGTTTTTAAATTGGTTTGGTAGATCCATAAGGAATACAAAAATTTCATTTAAAAATTACAGTTACAAACAAGAAAAAAAAGGAACTTTAGTACTAAAGTTGTCACTGTGTCTTTAACTTACACCATTGTGCTTGTAACCAAACAGTAGTATTGTTGTTTTGCATTAAAGAATTACTGTTCACTGGTGACTGGATGGGAAAACATTTCATTTCTGTTTCCACTTAAGTGAAAATGTTCTGGTGAATCATTAGGAGCATCTGTCCAGGCCACAACACTGGCTTTAGAGATCCTTAAACAAAAGAAATGAAACTGCTAAAGTTACAGTAAATACTATACTATAAAATGTTGATATATTCAGGATAAAGACAGCTTTTCAGAACATTAGCTTGCTAATAAAGCTTTTTTTATTTTGTTTACTACCATTTAAAAACAAAGTAACTAGATAACTGTAATGTCTATTTACTTCTGCTAGTAATCTGTATTACTAAAGTATGGTATGTCAGCATAATAAAACCCTAGGTAGCATTGTAGCATCAACATGTGTTACTTGTCCTTCAAATTACTGCAATGAGGAAAAAGTCAAGCTCTCAAACTAATCACCAGAAACCCTTAATGGATTTCTTCCTACACTACCCCTGGTGTAGGTTGGTAAAAATATATATATTATACCCTATGATACGTGACTTAAAATGCATTCACCCCATTTAATACATATTATCACAGTTTTAGTCTACTACATTTTAATATACAGTACAATAATTGACAATGGTATACATTTATATTGTAATGAAGCTCAGATATTAAAGTGTAGCCAACATGGCTCACTTAAACACAAACCGATGAATTTAAGGCTAGCATAAGCAGATGCAATTCCACTGACAATGAGACTGCACCCACTTATATCAACAGTGAATTTTATTAATCTTCTGTAGTGTTCTGAGACAAATTCAAAAGTTAAACTTACATGTATTCAATATAACAGCATATTCTCCAAGGGACAAAATGATGCACCCCATGAATTACATTTGTACTCTCAAAGTATGTATTACAAAACTATAGCTACACTGTCTACATTCACTCCAAATTAGATTTGAGCCTTTATGACGTGCAACTCACAAATATTAGATGTCAGAATTTCGAATAAATTAAAATAAAAAAAATTAAAGTTAGTGAATGCCCTATTAACAAAATACGTTCTCAATTTAAAAATGTAATTTCTATAAACCTATAATGTATTTAAGTTTGCAAATGCAGTGCTTTCTTAAATTTAGAACTGATTATACATAAGATGCTTTGTAAACAGTTTTCAGAAGTTAATCATCTCCCGGGCATTAAATATTTGTACTGTTGAAACAGACTATAATAGCTTCTAGTGCAAGCCAAGAACTGGGAGCTGTAACCACTTCCATTCACACCTAATCAAAACAGGTTCAAAACAGAGTCTCACATTTCCTATGCTCACTACAGATAGATAACTGGAATGAAAAGCAGTCATTGCTTCCCAAATTGTCACACGCTGCCATACAAGCAGTAACGTGGTTAAAAACTGATTGCTTCTATTTTTCCCACTGAAATCTAGTATTCTTGATTAAAAAAAAAAAAAATACACTAGTAATGTGTGTGAAGGGATTTAAGAGAACTAAAATTCTGAAGTAGAAAAGTTGCCTTATTTCTCTGATAGAAAGAGCTTCTAAAATAAAATCCTCAGCCATTAGTAGCTACGACTAATTTCAGTAAAAACTGTAACTATAGTAAAAGCAACTTGTAGATAGTTTTCAATATTACTAACGGTCGGGTATGACACGTGAATAATATTTTAACATTTTAGGTCAATTTAAGTGATAAAAAGGTCAATTTTCACAAAAGTTATTTTGTCTTTCTGTAGCTCTTTGCATGGCACAATGGATGAATGAAGCAGAAAACTGAGGCCACACTGCTCTGTAAGACAAAGCAAGCAAAACAAATATATGTAGACTCGGCTATGCTGTGCAATGTATGAACGATTACCCTTTAATATATATTGTTCCTTCTACATTTAAAGCATAAGCAGTACAGCAATTCTTCTGGGATTGAACCTCTTTCCCACACAGACTTCCTTATTTCAATACAGAATAAATCCATCTAAAGCTAAGTATTCCATTGGACTTTTAAACAAAACCAGTCATTTATGAGATGTCCACAAGATCATTTAACATATTATAGAGGTACAAAAGGGACCACTATGCTGCATCCCAAGTTCCTCTGAAATAGCAAGAATTTTAAATTCTGACTTCTTAGAAAGGGAAAACAGTTTCCATTCTTTGGTTAATATATTAATGTTTCTCTATTTAGATATTTAGGAGTTAATTTTCAGTCAGGCTGATGCCTGGCTTCCCATTTTGCAGTAACAAATTTGAGGACTTGTACCTTTAACTACCCGATTTGTGCCCTCAATAAGGCAAGGTAGGGAGGGGCACAAGTATTAAAATTTGCATCCACAAATCAATTGTGTAAAACCCAGGCATGAAGAGGGTTAATGTTTTGTTTGCTCTACTTCAGTGGCTAATTTAGGGCATGTTACCCTTTATGCTGCATAAACATCCCATTTTTCCCCCTCTACGTCTCTTTGTATTTTCAAGAAAATTACAATAAATGTTTAATTACAATGCACAAATGTGTTACAGTTGGTATACGAAAACACGTTCTTGGGACATTTGATGATAGATTTACATAGCTAAATCATTAGAAAGAGAAGAGAGAAGCAGTTTTAGTATGAGTTTTTTCTTTTGAAGAAATCAGATCTGAAGTTTGGAATCATGCTTTAAGACTGATCTACCCCCTCACCTCCCAACATGATTTTATTTCTGTTCCTATAAATTTTCACTATTTAAAAATCTCCATTTAAAAAGTGAGCTTACTCACCAAGTGGGGTTCTCCCAGGCACTCTCAGCTCTAGTTATAAAACCACCCAAAAGCCTGTTAAAGCATCCTGTGCCAAGAACTGGCTTTAGATATATTTATAGCAGAAAACGTGGCAAGGTCCAGATAAGTCGTATTAGCCTATTTAATGGTTATTTGGGGATTTGTTTATTAAACCTTTAATAAACTGAAGCTAAGTTATTTTTAAGTTATCACTGGAACTTTGAAATGCCTCTAACATTCTGTTAGTTTGTTGGCAATTCAGCTCTTGAAGGCCTCTGGTGCTTTAATAGAAAATAACTAAAAAGTATTAATTTAAAACATTAACATGCCTCAAATAAAAGCCACTCAATCATGGCAAATGAACCATAACCATTTAAAAATAAAAGCCAATATACACATTCCATAGCACTATTACAAATTCAGGAGTTAATAACTTCTGAAATTAGACTTTAATAAACTAAATTTTGGTCTAGATTTCAGCTAGGGGATGCTCAAAAGAAGCAGGCTCTTATATGGGTTGTGAAGGAGGATAGTAAAATTCTTGGTGCACAGAATAGTAAAGATTCTTGGTGCTCATTCTAAGCAAAGGAAGCAACATGGAAAAAAGGCATGAAAGCAAGAGTGGGAGCAGGAGATGGCAAAGGGAACAGTAGGAAGAATGGACTGAGCTTGTGGACAAGGCGGGAAACAATGGGAGATAAACTATATTATGTAAGAAACAACTCCGCAGAGCACAGGCAGCTAGTGAATAGTGCTTTGTCAGTTTCAAGGACAGCCTTGGTAATATCCACAGATAGACAACAGTCTGCTGGGCTGAAAAACACCCTGTGGGAAGAAACCTACACTCCGGTGTTGAAAAACAAAGTGAACAGTCGAGCCTCCGGGTTCGCAGCAAACCGCCCTCCATTGCGTTGAGAATTGCGGGGTTCTCCTGAAATACCACCACTACCACCTACTTCCTTTCAGGAACCACAAAATCTAGATTCACTTACAACTATTTGAGTCCCAGATGCCTGCATAAACTTCATAAAGATTAAAAAAGTGAAATACTTAATTCACAAGAAAAGCTTACCTTCAGAAAAGGAACAGATTTCAACTAAGTGTCCCAGAGGCTTATGGAACCTAGATAGGAATTTCAATCATATGGTTGTTTTCTCATTTAAAGTTACCCAGCGAATTAAAGTTTCCCACAAGCAACATACAGCAAAGTGGAGAACTGAACATGCCAGGAATGCTAACCTTTACCTGATACGGAGTAACACCTGTGACTGACATTCATTTTCGCATCCATTTTCAGGGCAGAGGGGGGAGTGGCATGTACAACCACTAGACAGGTATGCACTTAAATTTACTAGCACATAACTGCTAGTGAGTCATGTGACATCAACTAGCTTTTGTAGGTGTTTAAATGTGCCACAATTCCAATAAAAGACGGTAAACTTTACTCCTGGGGGAATTCTGCATCAAAAAATTTAAAATTCTGCGCACAGTATTTTAAAATTCTGCATATTTTGTCAAAATAACAATATAATCACACCAGTTTCAATTATTTTGTTAATTTATTTAAAAATATCTGTCAGCAAGTGTGTCTGTAACAATACAGACCAAAAAACCCCCAACAGATTCTGTTTTTTTTTTTTTTTTGACAAATAGATTCCTTACTAGGCATATTATGCAGAACTTTGAGTAATTCATTTAAATTACAATACAGAACTGTATTTCCTGCACCTGTCAGGAGTAGTGCAAAGGCTTGGGGGAGTCAGGGGTAACGGAAGAGCTGAGGGAGAGGGAAGGAGCCTAGGAGTGAATCAGGAGGGTGTTGGGTGTGGGTGGAAGAAGGGTGTTTGGGGGTTTTTTTGGGGGGGGGGAATTGTTAGGGAGTTGGGATGCCTCTCCCATGCAGACCCTGGCTGACCCGAAGCCTCTCCCATTCAGTCAGGCACACCATGCCCCAGTCTGATCCCCCCCAGCCATTCTGAACCCCAGTCTGGGAGCCCCAAGCAGCCCTGTGTGCATATTCTGTCCAAACCTGGCTCCACAGGCAAGGTACTATGATGAACTTCTACTCCTGGCAGAATTCTGCAGCACTGGGCATAGAACTCCCCCCCCCCCCCCCCCCCCCCCCCCCCCCCCCCCAATACATTCTGTCCCAGAAGTGCTGTATTTCTGCCTTTTGCCCAACAGAGGCCGCTGTGGTACTAGGACAGCCGGCTGCATTCATGCAAGCTGGCTGTTCTGGTGCCACAGCGCTGTCTGGTGGGCAAAAGGTGGAACTGCAGCACTTCTGGGGCAGAATGTATTTTATTTGGGAAAATACAAAATTATGTGGGACAGAAGAATTCTGCGCATCCGCAGATGCAGAGAATTCCCCCAGGAATAAATTGTAAACTTACATGTGACAACTAGCACATAAGATCTCATAACTGAAAAACCGGAGCATTATATTCAACTCTGATTTTCAGCTGATTTCTGGGCAAAGAAACCCAGTCACCTAAAGCTGAGCATCCCATTTCCAACATTTTAACTAGAGAGATGAACAAGAATGACCTTTTTTTTTTATGGATCCTTCCACTCAGAAACAGAAGCCCTACCACCTCCCTGAATTGGTTTATCCACTGGAGAAGTTTAAGTTTGGGACATGTGAGAAATCAATCAGGATTATATTTCAGAAGAAACTTGCACAGCGGCTTCCAAAGATGTGGGAAGAAGAACCATTTCTTCCTACAGCTCGTGATTAAGAAAGAGGTAAGTGTGGGAAGTGCCCAGCTGCAGGTAGTGACCAAAAGATTCTGGTAGGGAGGTGGGAAAGTTGGAGACCAAGGGCAGCTGCAGCACATTTATACTTTTTTGTTGCTGATAATGATGATGAACTAGAAGGGCCTCTGAAAAGGAGAGGAGCAATGCTGCATAGGCCCTCCTTGGTGGGATAGCTGTCCCTGGATTGACAGACTCCATGTGGGAAACTGCCAGTGATAGGCCAGGAAGATAGTTTAAAGGGATCCATTACAGCAACGTTCAGGAAGAGGACAGAAGGAAGGGTGAAGACTTCAGGAAGGCTTCAAAACTGAAATGACATAGATCTAAAGTCACTATGATAATAAAAAAAAAAACCACAGTTTTCCATCCTGACAATGCAAACACCTGAATACATGCTTAACTTTAAGAGCACGAGTAGTTCCAATGAAGTCAATGGGACTACTCATAGGAGTTCAGTTATGTACCTGCTTAAGTGTCTTGCTGAATCAGGGTGTTAATTTTCAACATTTTGGGTTTTCTTTAAAAAAAAACAAAAAACAAAACCAAGAAAAATACCCTAATGGCATTTTTAAAATAATCTAGTTCATCATAACTAAGTTGCTATAGCACAAACTTTTTAAAAAAATTTATAAAGCGTCAGCCTAATTAAATCTATTACTTTTTAAAAAAAACGGGAGACTTGAAATAGCTCCACACTGATTTCAACTATAAGTACAGACGTCCCCCGACTTACTCAATCGTTCCGTTCCAAAAAACCTTGCATAACTCATAAGTCGGAAACGTATACCCATACGTTACGGAAAAATTTCCACAACTCAAAAATCCTATTTCTGGCTTATGGAACTTTTTCCATAAATGCGAATTTGCGTAAATTGGGTCTTGCATAACCCGGGGAGCGTCTGTACCAGTATACAAATCAGGGGAATAGAATCATAGAATCATAGAAGATTAGGGTTGGAAGGGACCTCAGAAGGTCATCTAGTCCAACCCCCTGCTCAAAGCAGGACCTAATCCCAACTAAATCATCCCAGCCAGGGCTTTGTCAAGCCTGACCTTAAAAACCTCTAAGGAAGGAGATTCCACTACCTCCCTAGGTAACCCATTCCAGTGCTTCACCACCCTCCTAGTGAAAAAGTTTTTCCTAATATCCAATCTAAACCTCCCCCACTGCAACTTGAGACCATTACTCCTTGTTCTGTCATCTGGTACCACTGAGAACAGTCTAGNTTCCTGCAACCTCAATAAGGATTCTTTAAAATACAGCCAGCTCTCCTGGACTCCTTTCCCCCTCATGTTATTCTCCCAGGGGATCCTGCCCATCAGTTCCCTGAGGGAGTCAAAGTCTGCTTTTCTGAAGTCCAGGGTCCGTATTCTGCTGCTTTCCTTTCTTCCTTGTGTCAGGATCCTGAACTCGACCATCTCATGGTCACTGCCTCCCAGGTTCCCATCCACTTTTGCTTCCCCTACTAATTCTTCCCGGTTTGTGAGCAGCAGGTCTAGAAGAGCTCTGCCCCTAGTTGGTTCCTCCAGCACTTGCACCAGGAAATTGTCCCCTACACTTTCCAAAAACTTCCTGGATTGTCTGTGCACCGCTGTATTGCTCTCCCAGCAGATATCAGGGTGATTAAAGTCTCCCATGAGAACCAGGGCCTGCGATCTAGTAACTTGTGCTAGTTGCCGGAAGAAAGCCTCGTCCACCTCATCCCCCTGGTCTGGTGGTCTATAGCAGACTCCCACCACGACATCACCCTTGTTGTTCACACTTCTAAACTTAATCCAGAGACTCTCAGGTTTTTCTGCAGTTTCATACCGGAGCTCTGAGCAGTCATACTCCTCTCTTACATACAATGCAACTCCCCCACCTTTTCTGCCCTGCCTGTCCTTCCTGAACAGTTTATATCCATCCATGACAGTACTCCAGTCATATGAGTTATCCCACCAAGTCTCTGTTATTCCAATGACATCATAGTTCCTTGACTGTGCCAGGACTTCCAGTAATGTAATGGACCACCATTTGAAGCATGATACTCAGAATTATAAAGGGATCGACAGACTCTTTTAGGCCTGACAAATATAATCACACGCAAAAAAAAAGGATTCACATAGGACCACTGGATTGCATGATGTCTCCAAAGTTGCACCAGTTTTGAAACAGAAATGCCTAAGAACCGCGGAAGTTTATACAGACATACCAATCAATGCTGAATTATAAATAACCAGATCCTATGAAAAATTATGGAGTATCGCTTACCTGTATCCCCACCCTAGAGCTACATATTATCCCTCTGTCACCTCATTTGTCAAACCACAGCCTAATCTGCTAAACACACCCTAGAAAGGGCAACTGATTCTTCAAATTAAGACAGAAGCATCTCTCTCATAGCATTCCTTCACTCCTACCCCAGCTCTGGCAACAATGCAAACCTTTATTCCCCATTTGTCCATTTTCCTACAATGTCTCCCTACCTTTTTTATGCTATCTTTACAGATGTGGAAAGCACTTCCTGAGCTGCTCCACAAGGCCGCTATTCTCTCTCTCCTCATTCAAATCCCTCCAGAAGACACATTCGCAAGAAGAGAGTTGAAGATTTTTTGTATATAAAAAATAGGGCTGTCAAGCGTTAAATTGCGATTAAAAAAATAAATCACGATTAATCACGCTGTTAAACATTTATTTATATATAATTTATTTTAATATTTTTGGATGTTTTCTACATTTTCAAATATATTGATTTAAATTACAACAGAATACATAGTGTACAGTGCTCACTTTATATTTATTTTTTATTACAAATATTTGCACTATAAAAAACAAAATAGAAGTTTTCAATTCACTTAATACAAGTACTGTAGTGCAATCTCTTTATCATGAAAGTTAATTCTACATTTGTAAGTTCATGTACAAAAAAAACTGCATTCAAAAATAAAACAACGTAAAACTTTAGAGCCTACATGTCCACTCAGTCTTACTTCAGCCAATCGCTCAGACAAAAGTTTGGTTACAATTTGCAGGAGATGCTGCTGCCCGCTTCTTGCTTACAGTGTCACCTGAAAGTGAGAACAGGCGTTCGTATGGCACTGCTGTAACCAGCAATGCAAGATATTTACGTGCCAGATGTGCTAGAGATTCATATGTCCCTTCATGCTTCAACCACCATTCCAGGGGACATGCGTCCATGCTGATGATGGGTTCTGCTCGATAACGATCCAAAGCAGAGCGGAACACCACATGTACATTTTCATCATCTAAGTCAGATTCCACCAGCAAAAGGTTGATTTTCTTTTTTGGTGGTTCGGGTTCTGTAGTTTCCGCATCGGAATGTTGCTCTTTTAAGACTTCTGAAAGCATGCTCCACACCTTGTCCCTCTCAGATTTGGGACGGCACTTCAGATTCTTAAACCTTGGGTCCAGTGCTGTAGCTATTTTTAGAAATCTCACATTGGTACCTTCTTTGTATTTTGTCAAATCTGCTGTTAAAATGTTCTTAAAACGAACAACATGCTGGGTCATCATCTGAGACGGCTATAACATGAAATATATGGCAGAATGCAGATAAAACAGAACAGGAATAATACAATTCTCCCCCAAGGAGTTAAGTCACAAATTTAATTAATGCATTATTTTTTAAACGAGCATCATAAGCATGTCCTCTGGAAGGGTAGCCAAAGCATGAAGGGGCATACGAATGTTTAGCATATCTGGCATGTAAATACCTTGCAATGCCGGCCGGCTACAACGGTGCCATGTGAACGCCTGTTCTCACTTTCAGGTAATATTGTAAATAAGAAGCGGGCAGCATTATCTCCCGTAAATGTAAACAAACTTGTTTCTCTTAGCAATTGGCTGAGCAAGAAGGAGGACTGAGGGGACTTGTCGGCTCTTAAATTTTTTATTGTTTTGTTTTTGAGTGCAGTTATGGAACAAATAAAAAAAAATCTATATTTGTAAGTTACACTTTCAGGATAAAGAGACTGCACTACAGTACTTGTATGAGATGAATTAAAAAATACTATTTCTTTTGTTTATCATTTTTACAGTGCAAATATTTGTAATAATAAATAATAATATAAAGTGAGCACTGTACACTTTGTATTCTATGGTTGTAATAATCAATACATTTGAAAATGTAGAAAAACATCCAAAAATATTTAATAAATTTCAGTTGGTATTCTATTGTTTAACAGTGTGATTAATCAATTATTTTTAATCGATTAATTTTTTTGAGTTAATCGTGTGAGTTAACTGCGATTAATCAACAGCCCTAATAAAAAAAATTTAAAAACTTGCTCCACCATGCTGTGTATAGATCTTCACTGTATATACATATAGTTATATTAACAATACACACTCAATCTTTCTATCTACTGAGCAGACAAGCCTATGACTTTGGTTGCATAACTCATTTAGCGTGGAAGGAGACTAAGGAATTGATTTTCACCCTTCAGGAAAACTCTACTTTGCATCACTCGTCAACTGGAATGTGGTCAGCATAACATAACATTCTTTTGCAAATGTTCACACACACGCACTCTCTCAAGAAAATAGTCTTACTCAAAAGGTAGCTTTCCTGGATAGTCATAAAAAGTGCTACTCTGGCACTCCCTATCTTCCTCTCCCCCTTTCACATAAAACAATTTATGGTTCAGAGGCTGGACAATGACCTCAGAAGTGTTAATAATAATAAAACATCCTTCTCTTTCCTCTGTCCTTTCCAGTGAGACTCTGACGGACTTGACACTGCTAACCTCCTCTTTTCTATTTGCATACTGCAACTATGATTCAGGAAGACTTGATTTAATCATGGATTTCTACATAAAAGTGCATTCTTGTTGGTTGTTATTACTTTAATACATATTCTTCACAACTCAGAGATAGATGTATGTTTCATTTTTAGAAGGTACACACAATACATTTTAAAGTGATTTATTTTGAAAACTTTTCAGACTAGTTTTACAGCTATATCATAAGATGAATGATTGTTTGGTTATTTCATTTACCAAAGGTAATTGAAGCAGATATTTATGAAGTCATTGGGAGGTGAACTATCTCCAATTCAACAGATTAATCATTAATATTTGGATAATTTTCTTGCCATGCTGTATTAGGAGAACATCACCAGACAGACATTTAAATTGTTTTATTTAACTAAAACAACGTTACGTATTCTGGATTTTTTCTCTTCAACAGCGAACATAATATTTTAACAAAACAAGCATATGAATTTTTGAATGTAGTTAAACATTCACGTTTTTTAAAATCAGGTTTGTTTTTCTTAAAATTGTTTTTTTTAACTAAAATAGTTAAATGAAATATTTTAAAAAAAATTAAATCAACTATGTCAGCCAGGTCTACATGAGCAACTTAAAATATTGGCTTCTGCAGCTAACTCAGTTGTCTTCACCTTCATTTTCCTGTTTGTTCATAATCTGAAAAAGAAAAACAAGCTTCCTGCTTTTTCAGGTCCCAAATGATTTCTCAATTTGGAATGAATTAGTCCAAAGGCAGAAAATATTCCTTCTACACCGGCAGAAGAAGCTACTGCTTTTAAAAGTGAGATCATCACTTCAACAGTCTCTGAATCCAAGTGCTTAAGTGACTTCCACCAGTTCACTGGTGTGACTTTCTTTAAAAAAACACCATCAGCAAACATATATTTCTTGAATGGTTCTTATTCCCAAACTGGGTCTCTTTTACGGCCTGCTGTCATTATAGGTTTTCCGTTGTAGTGAGAGAATGGTATGGTAGATCTCAAATCAATGTAGACTACACTCAGAAAGACCTCAAGACTTCTGGAATATGCTGCTCAAACAGTTTCACTTTTGTTTCTACTGCCTGTCCCTCCCTTCTCACATTTATCTCCAGACTTCTTCTCCTTGTCCAGATCTATTCCGCCCCCAACAATCTTCTATTCATTGAACTTTTTGAAATTTTGCACTTTTAGAGAGAGGTAAGGGATTGACTGTACACAAATCAATAAGGTTGAGGTCTGTTATTTCTCACCTCTATATATTATTTATTTATTTATTTAAAAACATTTTTGCTGTTAACAAGCATGTTATCTCTGGAGACAAACCCACAGTTTGAGAACTGCAAAACTAAGCATCTCTGATGGTATCTTCTAGACTGAGCACTGAGTCCCATTGGGTAGATAGAAAGATTAGCCTAAACTATACAGAAGCCCCTGGAACCCCATAAAATTGGGTCCCTAATCCATGAACTATTGGAACTCGTTTACAAAACTTCTTAAACATTACATGAATATATTGTCTCATACTATATAATTAGAATTTATAATCCCTATTCCATGATGAAATATCTTTGAGCTATAATGTATCTTAATTAAAACTATCAAATCCAATTTAATCAGTTTTTTTTAAATCATTGATTTTTTATCCACCCTGACTGCAAGCTAGACTAATAAATATAAATTTCAAGATATTTAAACAAAGCCCAGAAAATCTGAATCAAAGATTTAATAGCATGCATATCTACAGGAATCCTTGACAGTAGTCCATCTGGATGCCTGGATGGGTCCAAAAATGTTACAACTGTAGTGTGGTTGCTATTCTGCAATCTATTCTACTACTCTATTCTACTTTCAGAAGCTACAGTACTACTAGCTGCCACTAGGGTCTTCTGGTCCTGCAGAACATACACTACAGACAGAGATCCAAAGACACAAAGCAGAGAACATGGGCTTCTGCAAGGCCATTTCCAATTATATGTGGTCTCTGGTGCTTCTGCTCCTGGATTTTCCACACTCAGGAACAAGCAAGGAGATTTCTGAACTGAAGGAAGACTTTTGAGCCTGTGGATGGGTTTCCTGAGCTTGGAGGGTTACATGTGCATATATGAGACTGGGATCCTCAAACAGGAAAGATTTCTTTACTGTGGATACATTAAGTATAGTAAGTAAGGGCTCTGAGCTGGTGAGATTTGAGTTGGAGGGAACTGATGGGTTTTTAGAAAAGGGTTCTGCCCTGGCACAGGGAATGGGGTCAATGGGTAAATCAAGTCATGGGGTAATTGGTGGGGTGAAGCGTGGGGCAGGGGAAATGGTAGGGCAACAGCTAAATATAGGTATGAGCTAACATAGTAGGAGAGAATAAAGGAGTCAGAGGGGTAAATCCTTGTCTCCCACTATAATGTAAATTGTACCTGTGTGCTAGCATACAAAAAGCAGGGTAGCAGACAGCTGAGTAGCATGTAAGGGCCACTGAGCCATTTGATTACTGTAATCTCCATAGGTTGTTCTGCACACAAAGATACAGGAGAAGACTGCTTCCCCATGTTCTTACCCAGCCCATAAATGTACACAGTGCCCAGTTCTGCCAGAGTTCACCAATGAATAACTTTTTTTATGTAGTAAGGGATGTTTCTTTCCACATTTTAACTAAATAAATCAAAACAGGGTATTAAACTCAAAGAAACAAAGTTTGCCAGCTGCACTGGCATGCAATTTTTTTTTTTTAAAGTGACGTGACTAAACTCTGTAGGAAAGAGACTATCACATGTATGTCTGAACAGACAGTACTATGCCCACTGTGTATGCTGCCAGAAACACAGTAGGTTAGCTTCATTGACCATCCCACTACAAATCTGACATGTCTGCAAAACAAATCCTTTTGAAAACATTTCACAGAAGCAAGGGGAAATAAATTTCAAACACTGTTCTAAAAGAAAGAATGCTAGTAGAGACCCTAACCAACAGTTTGTCAAATCTATCCTTATTTGCTTGTATGACTTCCAAACAGTAATATCTAAGAACCTCAAAATTTTTAATGGATTTAGCTTTACGGCATCCTTGCGAGACAGGGAAGTATTATTATTCCAACATCAGCAGTATAGAAGCGCAGGTCATGAAATACCAACTCCATTGGGCTGGCCACTGTGTACGTATGCCTGACACGTGCCTCCTGAAGCAAGTACTCTTCTCTCTGTTAAGTCAAGGAAGAAGGGCTCACGGAGGGCAGTGGAAGCGTTTCAAAGACAAGTACATCTTAAAAAGGGAGGCAACAAACTGGGAGGACTTGGCACGGAACAGAACACAGTGGCCCCACACCATACACCAAGGCACAGCTCACTTTGAGGAGAATAGACATGCTCATGAGACAGTGAAGCAACAAAGGAGGAAAGAAAGGGCACAACACTCCAGCCAACAACTATGTCTCCTCCAAGATTACACCTGTCACTTCTGTGGGAAAATCTGCAGGACAAGAATTGGGCTCCTCAGCCACTTAAAAAGTCACCAATGAACCCCCTTGGCAGACATCATCCTCGCATAGGGATAGCTGAAGAAGATTATTCCAATTTTACTGATGGGAACTGAAGCAGAGAGACTAGAGACAAAACCCCCAAAGGCATTTAGGTACTTAAGTATCTTAGAGGATCTGGGGTCAAAGTGGCTTATTCAAGGTCACACAGGAATTCAGTGGCAGGGCACGGAACTGAATTCAGGTCTCCCAAGTCCAAGGATAGCACCTCAACTAAATGGACCATCCTTCCTCTCTAGCTGCCTCTAAGATGGCATGTGCAACCTTAATTTGGACCACTTGTGCATATGCATTATGAAACAATTACATGATCACATACTATTTTTCTCCATACAAATCCAACCTCATTCAGTGCACAGGCTGGACCTGGTCTGGGAGTAAATCAGGGTCATGTAGTCAAGGAGGCTGTTTGTAGGATCCTTGCCTCATTTGTTGCAGAAGTTGGAAGGTGTTGAGTGAGTGAGGGAAGGCATGGCAGGAGCAGAATAAAGGTTTCATGGTTAAGGCAGCTGAATACTGCCCTGGAGAACTGGATTCTATCCCTGCCTATGCCATGCTAGTTAAATGACTTAAACCAAGCTTTTCACAGATGGTCACCAATTAATTGTGTGTTCTTCATTTTCTGGGTATGGGGCCTGAGACCCAGAAGTCTGATTTGCAGCAGCATTGAGCCCTCACAGCTGCAAAACTGAAGTCAATGGTAACTATGCTTGAATATATTAAGCAGGGCTTTGGAGCGAGCCCGGAGCTGCAGCACAGACCAGTAGGTTTTTGCCCAGAGCCGGAGCGGAGCAATTCAAAAATTTGATTGACCCAAATCCCTGAAAGTGCTAGCTTAGTGCTCTGAAAAAGTCAGGTACTAGACATCTCAGGTTGGGGGAGCCAAAATTAGTGGATATTTTTGACTACTATCTCTGTCCCTCAGTTCCCCAACTATAAAATGGAAATACCCCCTCCTTTCATAGAGGTGTTTTGAAAATTAATGTTTGTGAAGCTCTCCAAAGATAAGCAGAGAAAACATCAATAAATTAATAATTCTGTTTTCAGAACATGGTTTGAATAGTGTGCAATAAATAAAGCATGGGGCCACATATTGAGCAACAAAGAGCAACACCCTTCTGTGCACTGAATGAGTTAGGGTTCCTGTGGAGAAAACACAGTATGTGATCATGAAAAAAAAGACTGTCATAATGTATACACACAAACAGACAATCAGTTGACCTGCTTGCCAAGACTATTATTTGACCACAGTCAAATACTCCAGCAAGAATCCCGATATAGACAGTAGTCTACACTTTTGCCTGCATCATGGTGCCATCTGTTAGCAAGCCTACATAAATGTCTTGATTACTCAGCTTAGCTACATGCTAATGCCACCTGTTGGGATTCAGGCAAAAAGTGAACTGAACATTGAGCTTATTGTTTGGCTGCAATCTTCTAGAACAAACACTGTATATTATATACCATGATGATTGATTGATTGATTTACATACCATGCCATCAGTAAACATGGCAGTTTACATATCACATTAACAAATTAAAAGACAGCCTCCACCCCAAACTGACAAGACATACAGAGATTAACTCAGAACAGAGTGGAAGATGGAGAGTACGGTTCACAGTCATTAAGCCTCCTCCCCCAACACAGAGAAAAGATGTACAGTCATTAAGCTTCTCCCTTAACAAACAAAAGTATCACAGCTTGAATATGGTTGACATTTAAAAATTAACCTAACATTGCTTTAAAAGGGTGGTAATTCCATTTTGAATAACTTCATCTTGTGTTTTGCATTTTTCTGAGTTAGAATAACTCAGTTAAGTAATTTGTTTTTTGTAGTTAGGCATATGTATCTAAGGCTAAACCTACTGCCTACACTGTCAAGCTGGGAGCATGCCTCCCAGCCTGCGCTAGCTCTCCTTGAGCAAGCATGCTCAGAATAACTGTGTGGCTGCAGAAGCACAGATGGCAACTCTAGCTTGAATACAGGAGGCTGTCTCCCTGCTCTCAGTTTAGGTGCCTGGAGCTGCAATTGCAAGGAAAGTTACACTTCAGCCTGGGGCTGAGCAGAACCAGGGCAGACAGAATTTAGTTGCTAAAAATCTAAAGTCTGAGCATGTATGAACTGAGATCTTTCAAAAGTTTATAACTTCGGCAAATTTGGGTGGACTTTTCCGAGGATGGCAAAAGGCACATTCATGATACAAAGGTCACTACCTTGCCAAATTTCAAGCCCTGGTTCAAGCATGGGGTACTAGAGCATTCCAAAGAAAAGGGTGCCAAAACTTAACATGGGCAAAGCAATGTATTTTCCTCTAGCCTCATTCTCAGAGACAGATGAACAATTTTGGCTGAAATTTAAAAAAACAGCCTGAGGCAGATACCCTATATACATGGCCAAGAAGTGAAAATTTCAGATGGCCTCATTCTGGAATTTATTTATTTTTTTAAAAAATCTAATGACCAAAACGTTTAATTTGTTAAAGGCTTAAGATTTCAACCACAAATCCTGAAACTTTCAGAAATAGATTCTCTTACATAATTAGGCAGGCCAAAAAAAATTGTTTTTTAAAAGCAACTAGCAAAAAGATAAAAATTAACAGCAAAAGGTGTTTGTTTTTTAAAGGTACATCAGAAGTAGGAAGCCTGCCAAACAATCAGTAGGGCCACTTGATAACCAAGGTGCTAAAGGAGCACTCAAGGAAGACAAGGCTGTGGCACAGAAGCTAAATGAATGCTTTGCATCAGGCTTCACTGAAGATGATGTAAGGAAGATTCCCACAAGCCATTCTTTTTAAGTGACAAATCTGAGGAATTGTCCCAGATTGAGCAGTCAATAGAGGAGCTTTTCGAACAAACTGATCAATTAAAACAGTAATAAGTCACCAGGACCAGATAGTATTCGCCCAAAAGTTTTGAAGGAACTCAAGTATGAAATTGCAGAACTAATAACTGTGGTATGTACCTTAAATCATGTACCAGATGACTGGAGGACTGCTAATGTAATGCCAATTATTAAAAAGGGTTCCAGAGGTGATCCTGCCAATTACAGGCCAGTAAACCTAACTTCAGTACCAGGCAAACCAGTTGTAACTTTAGAAAAGAACAGAATTATCCAACTTAGATTAACACAATATGTTGGAGAAGAGTCAACAGCTTTTTGCAGAGGGAACTCATGCCTCACTAATCTATTAGAATTCTTGAGAGTGATCCAACTGACAGAATATTGGACTTTCAGAAAGCGTTTGACAAGGTCCCACACCAAATGCTCTTAAGCAAACTAAGAAGTCATGGGATAGGAGGGAAGTTCTTCTCATGGATCAGTAACTGGTTAAGATAGGAAACAAAGGGTAGGAATAAATGTTCAGATTTCACAATGGAAAGAGCTAAATGGCAGGGTCCCCCAAGGATCTGACTAGGAGCTATACTGTTCAGCATATTCATAAATGATCTTGAAAAGGGGGGTGAACAGTGAAATGGCGAAATTTGCAGATGATACAAATTACTCAAAATTGTAACTAAGTACAAAGCTGACTACAAAGGGATCTCACAAAACTGGGTGACTGGAAAACAAAATGGCAAATGAAATTCAATGTTGATAAGTGCAAAGTAATGCACATTGGAAAAAAATAATCACAACTACACATACAAAATGATGGGAGTCATTGTGGACAGTTCTCTGAAAACATCTGCTCAATGTGCAGTGGCAGTCAAAAAAAGCTAACAATGTTAGGAACGGATAACACAGAAAATATATTGCTACGATGTAAATCCATGATATGCCCATACCTTGAATACTGCGTGCAGTTCTGGTCACCTCATCTCAAAAAAGATATATTAGAAATGGAAAAGGTACAGAGAAGGGCAACAGAAATGACTGGGGGTATGGAACAGCTTCCATAGGAGGAGAAATTAAAAAGACTGGGACTGTTCACAGTTTAGAAAAGCGGCAATTCAGGAGAAAGTGAATAAGGAAGAGTTATTTACCCCTTCACATAACACAAGAACCAGGGATCACCTAATTAAATTAATAGGCAGCTGGTTTAAAACAAGCAATCAAGTATTTTTGCACCCAGCACACAGTCAACATGTGGAACTCATTGCCAGGGAATGTAGTGAAGGCAAAGAATAACTGGGTTAAAGAAAGAATTAGATAAATACATGGATTACAAGTCCATCAACAGCTATTAGTCAAGATGGTTAGGGATGCAACTCTATGCCATGGGTGACCCTAAACCTCTGCCTGCCAGAAGCTGAGACTGGAAGACAGGGGATGGATCACTTGATAATTGCCCTGTTCTGTTCATTCCCTCTGAAAAGATACTGGGCTACAAATACCATTGGTCTGAACCAGTATGGCCATTCTTCTTATGTTTTTATGTACAGAAAAAAAATTCCTCAACACCCAAGCAGCAAATTTTTTTGTATTTAAAAAGAAAGGAGGAAAATATATTGTTGAGGTTGACAGACTTGTGCAGACCACCTGCCACTTTGTAATTTGTAATCAAAACAATCAGAGCGAAGAGATTCACATTAAGAAGATCCACATAAAATCAATTAAGAAACTAAAGGCGAAGACTAGCAGACTGATCAGGTAGAAACAAAGGAACAGGAAATTGGCCATGAGATTTGATTTGAAGTCAGTGTCCAACAAGAGGGGCACAGCATATAGTCCAGAAAACTAGTAATTCATGCCTAATTGTTTAAGACCTTTGGGAAGGTCATTAAAAATAGCAAATACGTTTTTTAAATATCTTTTGTATCATTTAAAGTGGCTTCTTAACCTTTTCCATACCTTGACCTCACATTACGGCAGAGTTTCAGAACTTTCTACTTGTATCTAGACAAAGAAAAAAAGGGTGGTTACACTCCCAAGATGAGAACCTGAAATTTAAAGTTACCATACACTTGCTAAAGTTTACAACTGTGTTTATTGAAATGATTTTTCCAGTCCCTGGAAAAATCATGGAACAGGTCCTCAAGGAATCAATCCTGAACCACTTAAAGGAGGGGAAAGTGATCAGGAACAGTCAGCATGGATTCACCAAGGGCAAGTCATGCCTGACTAACCTAATTGCCTTCTATGATAAGATAACCGGCTCTGTGGATGAGGGGAAAGCAGTGGATGTGCTATTTCTGGACTTTAGCAAAGCTTTTGATACAGTCTCCCACAGTATTCTTGCCAGCAAGTTAAAGAAGTATGGGCTGGATGAATGGACGGTAAGGTGGATAGAAAACTGGCTAGATGGTCGGGCTCAACGGGTAGTGATCAATGGTTCCTTGTCTAGTTGGCAGCCGGTATCAAGTGGAGTGCCCCAAGGGTCGGTGCTGGGGCCGGTTTTATTCAATATCTTCATTAACGATCTGGAAGATGGTGTGGACTGCACCCTTAGCAAGTTTGCAGATGACACTAAACTGGGAGGAGTGGTTGATACGCTGGAGGGTAGGGATAGGATACAGAGGGACCTAGACAAATTAGAGGATTGGGCCAAAAGAAATATGATGAGGTTCAACAAGGACAAGTGCAGAGTCCTGCATTTAGGACGAAAGAATCCCATGCACTGCTATAGACTAGGGACCGAATGGCTGGGCAGCAGTTCTGCAGAAAAGGACCTAGGGGTTACGGTGGACGAAAAGCTGAATATGAGTCAACAGTGTGCCCTTGTTGCCAAGAAGGCTAATGGCATTTTGGGTTGTATAAGTAGGGGCATTTCCAGCAGATCGAGGGATGTGATCATTCCCCTCTACTCAGCACTGGTGAGGCCTCATTTGGAGTACTGTGTCCAGTTTTGGGCCCCACACTACAAGAAGGATGTGGATAAATTGGAGAGAGTCCAGCGGAGGGCAACAAAAATGATTAGGGGGCTGGAGCACATGACTTACGAGGAGAGGCTGAGGGAACTGGGATTGTTTAGTCTGCAGAAGAGAAGAATGAGGGGCGATTTGATAGCTGCTTTCAACTACCTGAAAGGGGGTTCCAAAGAGGATGGATCTAGACTGTTCTCAGTGATAGAAGATGACAGAACAAGGAGTAATGGTCTCAAGTTGCAGAGGGGGAGGTTTAGGTTGGACATTAGGAAAAACTTTTTCACTAGTAGGGTGGTGAAGAACTGGAATGGGTTACCTAGGGAGGTAGTGGAATCTCCTTCCTTAGAGGTTTTTAAGGTCAGGCTTGACAAAGCCCTGGCTGGGCTGATTTAGTTGGGTTTGGTCCTGCTTTGAGCAGGGGGTTGGACTAGATGACCTCCTGAGGTCCCTTCCAACCCTGAGATTCTATGATTCTATGATTAGATGCAAAGACTGGTGTCAGTCAAGCTTTTCCACTACGGCGTTTCCAGGGTACACACTCTTTAAATTCTTTGTATTCAGGCTCTATGAGATACAATCAGATCTTTTGTGGTAGTTCTAATGGAGTCTTATATAGTCCCTTGATTATGCCTTCCACTGGGATGCCAGGAATAGTTGTCTTATGTGAAAGGATGCCAGAGGACTGCGGCCATCAAACCTAGGAACTGCAGGCAGCTCCATACTGAGACCTTATAGTTGTAGAACAAGAATTAGCTTGGATTTATAGCTTGGTTATCCCCTCTTATATTAGGAAAACTCCAGCTATCCTTCACTGTTGCCAGATACAGTAGGTCAGGCAAGAAAGGAAGAAGTCTTTTCCCTATTTATTATTCACGCATGCTTTTGAGAGCAGGCCTCTTGCTTGACTGCCTCTTTCAAAAGACCTACTGAAAGCAGACAACTAGAATAATAAGATATCTTCCACAGTTGTTTGTAGTGTTGATCCCAGGACATGAGAGAGACAAGGTGGGTAAGGTAATATCTTTTTAATATCTGATTAAGAGCTCTGTAAAGCACAATAGCTCAGTGGTTTGAGCATTGGCCTGCTAAACCCAGGGTTGTGAGTTCAATCCTTGAGGGGGCCACTTAGGGATCTGGGGCAAAATTGGTCCTGCTAGTGAAGGCAGGGGGCTGGACTCGATGACCCTTCGGGGTCCCTTCCAACAGAGGTTGGTCCAAAAAAACATGTTACACCTCACCCACTTTGTCTCTCAACTAGAATAATAGATGTTTAAAGAGTATATCTTCTGTTCTAATAACAATCTTGACTCAGATGTACACACAAGGTGAATTTTTAACATTCCAAACAAAATAAGCCTTTAACCTACAGAAAAGGGTGCAGTTCTGGTTATGGTCAAAATTTATTTTCATGTCAATAGCAATTAAAACTGTGTATTTATTGAAAAAACTATACATACTGTTTACTATGGAGTTGCTACCAAATCCTCCATAATACGGTATGTCCAAAGACTACATCTGCCTCTACAACAATGGTGCTGCATTACGTATTTTCACATATTAATCAAGTATTTGAACTGTATAGTACTAAAATATTTGGGAAAGTTGTCAACTCATTTCGTTTTATTTTAAGACAGACGCCCCCCGGGTTACGCAAACCCGACTTACGCAAATCCACACTTACGGAAAAAGTTCCGTAAGCTAGAAATGGGTGGGTTTTTTGTTTCTTTTTTGGGGAGGGGCGTAATGGTCAGGTATACGTTTCCGACTTACGCAAAATTCGAATTACGCAAGGCGTTACGGAACGGAACGCTTGCGTAAGTCGGGGAGCGTCTGTACTTAGACTTGTTTATAGTGATGTTGAAGTTATGTACTTTCGATAAGGACTGTATAAATTATTTAAGCACTCCTAATTATGGTTAAGGCTGCGATTTAGTCACAGAGGTCTTGGAAGTCACAGAATCAGTAACTTCCAAAGACCTCAGCGGCAGAGGGGACCCTTGTCTGCTTCCCGCCGCCACGGTGGCAGAGGAGTAGGGTGACCAGATGTCCAGATTTTATAGGGACAGTCCCGATTTTTGGGTCTTTTTCTTATATAGGCTCCTATTACCCCCCCACCCCGTCCCGATTTTTCACATATGCTGTCTGGTCACCCTATAGAGGAGACCCCCACAGCTGGGAGCCACCAGCGGAGGTGGACCCTGTAGCTCCCAACCCATGGCAGATGCTCAGGCTCCCCATGTTGTCACGCATATTTTTAGTAAAAGTCAAGGACAGGTTACAGCCTTCTGTGAATTTTTCATTATTGCACGTGACCTGTCCCTGACTTTTACTAAAAATATGCGTGACAAAATCTTAGCCTTAATGTTTTTTTGGGGAGCTTTTTTTAAAAAAAATATTAAAGATACAATGGACATTTAAAGATTAAATTGGATTGGTGAAGGGAACAAAGTTTTCTGGACACAAAGTTTTCTATAGATACACTCTCAGCAGGAGACATACTGTGTAACTCCAGTTCTCCACATATTGAGATGTGCACCAGTGTGGAAAATGCGTGACCTTCGGGGCTCCTAAGATTTGTGGGAGTAAGGACCCCACTTTTTGCAAAGCTTTGATCTCTACTAACTAGACCCACTCAAAAGAAACTCTCCAAAATGTTATGAACCAATTTGCCTGTAGAATTTTATCTCACCATTTGACAACTAGCATAAACAAAGTTAAAATACGCTTTTAAAACAAAACCATTTGTAAATTGCAGGGAATCAAAAGTTAGGGACTCCCCCAACACACACAAATTTCAAAAAAGGAGTAATTTTTAATGCTTTGAACATTTTAACACACAATTAGTTTTAAACATTCCAAACAAAATAAGCCTTTAACCTAGGGAAAATGGTACCGTTCTGGTCAAAATTTATTTTCATGTCAAAAGCAATTAAAACTGAGTTTACTGAAAAACCTGTACATACTATTTACTATGGAGTTGCTACCAAGTCCTCCATAATACGGTATGTCCAAAGACTACATTTGCCTCTACAACAATAGTCCTGCATTAAGTATTTTCACATTTTTCAGCTGGTATGCTCAGGTCTTTCCACACAAGTATTCAGCCTCTTGTTTGGCATTCACAGCCTCTTGTTTTCCATTCTTACTTACCTTTATTTCCAGTGCAGACTACTTTGAATTTATCTTCATTAAATTTAGTCCTCTGATCATTCCTCAAAATGTATCTGTAAGGCCAGATTACTTATTAATTTTAGATAATTCAATATTCAGTTACAGTGACTATACTCACTTGAAATAATACCCAGACTTGTAATGTAGGCAATATTTTGAATCATACTGTGCCATCTTGTGTTTTACTTGGCCTGGGAGTTCCTCAGGTTAGAGATTATATTATGTACCTCACATAGGCTATACAAATTAGAAATATACAATTTGTAGAATGTATTTCCTTCTCCAGATCATTAATAAGTAGATTAATCATGGATATAGCAGAAAAACTTCATAAATCTGTGTCACCTTTGTCCAGCTTGTCCTCGTCCATGCCTCCATGAACGCAAGTCGACACCACACCATTCTATTTTGTTGCGAGCACGTTCTTTCCATTTCTGGCCAAAGAGTTTTGTCATGGGATCGGCCCAGCGTGTTTTCGGTCTGCCAAGCGGTCGCTTGTGGTCTCTGGGGATCCAGTCACTGATGCGGGTTGTTCACCTATTGTCTTGCCTGCAGACTACATGACCCACCCATCTTCGCTTTGTGTCGTACATTGCCTGCACTACATTGGTCAACTCTGTATGCCTTCTGATCTACTCATTCGTATGTGACCCTGGAGCAATATCTTACACGTTCGCCTTTCCATTGCTCTCTGGGTGACAGCGAGTTTTTCTTCCTCTGCTTTCATTGTTGACCAGCTTTCTGCTCCGTATATCATTATTGGCAGAACAGTGGAGTTAAACAGTTCTTTTCTTTTCTTCATGGGCAGTTCATCATCTGTTAGAGACGTCTTTATTTTATTGAAACTTGCCCATCCCACCTTTCCCCTCCTACTGCATTCCCCTTTGAATGAGTTGTCTCTGCACAGCTGCTGATCCAGGTAAATATATTTGTCGACCTTGATTTCTTTCCCATTTACAGTGATGATTCCTTCTGCACAATGCTCATTCTGCATCCACTTCGTCTTCGACATGTTCACTTCCAACCTGATATCATGCAAAAGTGTTTGCAGTTCTGCTGTGTCCTTTGCCATTATTACGCAGTCGTCAGCAAAGAGAAGATACATTAACTGTTCTCTGTCAATTCTGATTCCTTCTTCCCAGTTCAATTTCTTGAACAGCGACTCCAGTACTGCTGTAAACAGTTTCGGTGAGATTGCGTCACCTTGTTTGACTCCTCTACATGTAATAATAATGCAGGGGACATCGAATAATATTATCTCTGTTGAGCAATTGTGATTAATTTCTTCCGGCAGGTTGATGTACCTCGGGTTGATTCCGATTTCATTGAGCGCACTGAGTACAGCGTTAATCTCCACCGAGTCAAATGTCTTTTTGTAGCTGACAAATGCAATACACAATGGTACTTTATATTCCTTGCATTTTTCGATGAGCTACCAAACTGAGTGGATGTGATCAATTGTCGAATACCCTGAGCGGAAACCAGCTTGAAATGCATGAAAGCAGAGAACAAGATCCTTCTTAATCCCATTGAGTATGACACAGGTGAAGACTTTATACATTTTTTTCATCAATAGTATTGTTTTCGATTTCTTCCATGCATCTGGAAGACGCTTGCTATTGATGTAGATGGTGAACCGTTGCGCCAATGCTTTGAAGAGAGTATCTTCCCCTGCTTTGAGATAATCCAGATGAACATCGTCCACTCCCGGACTCTTCCCTCTCTTTATGCGAGGAGTAGAGATCATTGTAGAATTTTGTACATCTTGATCAACATTTTCATTTGGGGTTTGCCTCAAGATGACAGTACAATTTACAGTTACCTATCACTTCCTATTGCATATACATTTATCAATCTTACAGTTGTCCTCTCTAGACTTCACTTTAGTTTCTCTTTGAATACTGTGACAATATCAAATGCCATTCCAAAAAAATCAATATCCACTGTATTACCTCTCTCTATTAAACCAATTATCGTGTAATAACTTGGCAGTCTTAAAAGTCAATGATGACTTGACACTTTCTTCAAATACTCATTTAGTGACAGATTAGTTTTTCCAAATGTTTAGTTGGAATTGTGCTAAACTAATAGGTTTATAATTCTTTGCATCATCCTTTGTGACTACTGTTACTCTATTAGCTCTGTACCAGACTTTGGGGACCTTTCTTGTCCTCCAACAGCAACTGAATAGAATTGATAATGGTTCCAAATCTGAAGCCAATTCCTTTAATACTCAGGTGGATTCCATCTGGCTCTGGTGATTTAAATATGTTCCATCTCCTCCAGATATTTCTTCAATTGTTCTTTAACAATTTGATCAGCAACTGCTTCTTATATTTGATACTTTATTGAATTCTTTAGTAAAACCCAAAGCAAGATACATCTGTAGATCAGCCATTTCCCTGTCCCCTGTAATTTGTTTCCTTTCCCTACTCAAGAGTGACCCTACAATTTTTCCTCCTATAAATTTAAAACTAAATTTTGTAATTTGCCTCCTTTATAATGTATTTGCTTGACTGTTTCCTTTACTCAACCTGATATAGTTTATTCTTTTTTATTCTAGTACTAATTTTTTCAGAATAAGGGTCTAAAATAGGACCATAATCAGCTCTCTACATTGTGGTTTGTAGTTTGTGTGCTTTCAGATGTTCCACCTAGTCTACACCTTCTGCTCTTAAAATAACTCATTCCCTTTTAGCTTCTCAAACTCTGCCTTCTTGAAGTCCATAATTTTTTTTATCTTATGTGTACTGCATTATTATGAAGAACATAATAGCAGCTTACATTGCAGAGTCAGCAACACTTTTCAGCTGAGAAGCTCTAAACACTTTACAAACATTAAACAACCCTCCCTAAAAAAAAAATATCTGTGAACTAAGTGATGCAGATATAGAGGGGTCATACTTCACTGATATGCAGCAAATCTAGACTGCTGTAACATTCTCTGTGGGGCTATATCTTGGGACAATCTGGAGCTGAAACTAGTGCAGAATTCTACAGCCTACTTAAGTTACATCAGGAGTACTTTACACTATTGTTTCAGGATCCATGCTAGCATCTAATAAGCTTCCAGATTTAAAACCATCACACTGAATTCACTTATAAAATTCTACATGGTTCGGGACCTGGATATCCTCAAATTTCCTCTCCACCCCTGAAACTATGGCAATTTGTTAATCAGTACAAATGTGCAAGTTAGAGCTCCTTCAATATAAAAAAGGGGACTCCTTGCAGGGCATTCTTTATAAAGAAGTCCTATACTTTGGAACTTGCTCTCCCATCTTCACAGTCCCCCAAAACCTAAGTTAATTATCCTTGTGAGCATGCTACAAAGCCTCTTTTCCACCAATCCCCAGTACCCCATCAGGTATTTGGGAAGGGGGAAGGCTGGGAGAGTACTGAGGATATTTATTTATGTATGGACAGTCCATCACATTAAACTATAATGTGTATTTTGATTTATATGATAGGCATCCAGAGCCTATAATATGCCTATTGATATTTTTAAATAAAAATAATTTAATAGAATCACAACAGAGTACAAAATCTCCATAACTTACATCAGTTTCTCTCCCCCTTACCCAGGATTAGAGATGGCCTGCAAATGCAGGACTGCAATCAATCTTAGGTTCTTTTTATCTCAAGTAGATGAGTCTCTCTAACTCACCAATTCTGTTTCTCGCATCATCTTAGATAGACCTATCCGGAAAAAAAAAATCTAAATAATGACCAGAGCTGAGCCGGTTTACCTTGAGATCTTACCAGATTGCAGTAATGGAGCCAGACAGCACTGATGCTGCAGATCAGTGGAGAAGGGGGAACAAGAGACACTAAGAACATGTCTACACTAGAACTTAAGTCGACCTATGTTAGGTCGACTTACAACCACCCCAGTCCGACGCAGAGCTGGAAACCCAGGCAGGCGCAGCCCAGGTTGGAGCTGGGAGAGCTGGGCTGGGGGAGCCAGGACCCATGGGACAACCGGGCTGGGAATGGGGAGCCCAGGCTCTAGCTGGAGCAGCCCGGCATTTTTGTCAATTTCATAGTTCCAGCTTGGAGCCCTGAAATTGACAAGAATGACAGCCAACAGCCAATATAAGTAACACAGCATCTACACAGACACTGTGTTGCCCCAACTACATTGACATAACTCCACCTCCATGAGAGGCATAGGGTTTATGTCGGTGTATGGCACTTACATCAGCAGGAGCAAGGCTGCAGTGTGTACACTGACATAATTAGGTCGACTTAAGCTGCCTTAGCTCGACCTAACTCTGTAGTGTAGACCAAGCTATTGACACCTGATGACAGGCCAGGAATAAGAGCCTAAACTAAATAGATTTTGTTCAGGCTATTTCAAAATGGGAGGAAGGACTCACAGGTGTACTGAAGTGCCCAACATCAAGCTGTCACACTTCTTTCCTGGTATATCCCATGGCAACACCAAGAACTAAAAACTGTTACTCATTAAAAATATTAACTGGACAGTGAACATTAAAGTCAATAAAGGCAGTTAGCTTGAAATCTTGTAAATAAAGTGATAGTGACCATTTAACTATAGTTTTCTTATAGTATTCTCTAGTGTTTAGTTGTGCTAACTTTTACCCTGTATTTAATTATTTCTAATGTTACACTATATATTACACCCTGCAATAATTCCAGAAACTACATATATGAATAAAAAGTTGTGAAAAGATTAAGTGCAGCTTTAGAAATATTACACAGAATTTCTTTTTCTTTTAAATGCAGAATTTTATCCTGATAACTCATACAAATGAATCTTTTTCTGGTTCTCAGGACAAAGAGCTCAATGATTTATTACTTGAGGTCAAAAAACCCCATAGATAATCCTCTGCATACAATATTTTAATATACTAATTTAACAGAAAATTTTGTTTTAAGTTTTATAACTCAAAGCTGATACAAATAAGCCCACTCACCCACAAAAAAAGTCTGCATTCAGAGGAAAAAACAAACACTTATTTTACAGTAGCAGTGACAAAACACTGATAAAAATGAAGCTCAACAGATCAAAAAATGAAATAGCTGCAAAGGAGGCTGTAGCAATTTGATGTTAAATACTTTGTTTGGTTGATAGGACAGTATGGGAGCACCTCATCTCTTTGTACCAAACTACCCAATTCAGTAGCATCAGTTATCTCCAGAAGGAGCGGTCTCCAGCTTTTGTGGCCAGCATAGCTATTGGAACATGGAGGTCTTCAGTTGAGGAGTAAAAATGAAAAATTTGAGGCAGAAGAAAACCTTAGGAGACCCCTTTTCCTGACCTCCAATAAAGAAATAAGAAAATGTATACATGATTACCTGAAAATTCCCATCTTCAAGTAATAAGGTCTACAAATCTGTTTCAATGGGACTTTCAAAGCAGTGTGCCTCCAGGGTGGGAAGTTGGATCATCCTTTAAACGTGAACATCCAAAATGAGGTAAATAATTTATATGATCTCCTCCATCTTTCCTTGGATACTAAGGCAAGGAGAAAACTTCTGCCAAAAAAGGAAATGGAATTGGCGAAGACTGGATGACCAATATGCAGAAGTTGGTGAACTAATGGCCACCTAACAGATCTCAATATAAGCAATATGACTACTCTGCCCTGAGACTGTCAGTGATCGTAAAGACCGGATTTTGATACTTAACCAAAGGAGGTATATTTATTGAATTTACTTATGGAATGAATATTTTGACAGTTGTGAAGACTATCTGTCTGAAGTACAATTCTGGGTCTCGTTAGAGAAACGTCCAACTTCAAATGAGACACTCATCTGATTGGAGACAATAGCGGTCAGGGGCCCACTCTAATGAATATGTAGTGCCCTGCATGGATACCAAATTTATCTGTGGTAAAATCTCCCCCAGTTAGAAAAATAGAATTCCTGACCACCAGGGAAAAACACTACCACAAAGCTAAATGTGGCTATCAGGTAAAATTTTGACTGGTGCACATGGGCCTGGGTAAAAAAAAAAAAAAAGTGTGCGTGTGTGCGCACAGTGCCAAGAGACCCCTTTACTTCCTGCTGGTTCTTCCACCTCTGTGCTGCTGTCTATCTCATCACTCCACAGCCACTGTTGTGGGAGGAGGTGGTGAGGTATGACAACCTGCAACAGAAGCTAGGAGCAGTAACTTGAACAGTAGGGCATCATGTCCTATAGCAGCAGCTGGGAATGACAGCCCAATACTTCCCCACTCTTAATTTTGGAAATCCTCCTCTCTCATTAACAGAATGCACAAAGAGGAACACATAGCTATAGCTTGTGAAGGGCAGCTGCAGACCTTCTAAGTGTAGTTTCACAATACTCAGCACACTTTTGCCTGACAGTCTATTCTTTGTTCTAAATACATTTTACTATTTTATTCTCTAATGCTGATTTAGATTGCTGGCCTTCCTCCCCTAAGGACAAGGCACTTCCTTTGTGTGCGCACAAACATGTCAGGAGGAGGAGGGATAGAAAAGTCAGCATATGTCTATGGCTTGGTCTTTTCTGCGTTATTCTGAAGATGAACAGGGGACACAGCATTGCTTAATCATTTCTCCCTTGGGAATAACCTTTGCTTAATCATTTCCCCCTTGGGAATAAGCTTCCAAGGGGGCAACGAAAACAGGCTCAGATTGCTCTGAAAATATTTCCAGTAGTGAGTACACTCCCTTGTCCCCAAAAAACCTGGGCTTCTGTGTCTCTCCTCCCTCACATGGAACCTTTCTAGGCCTCTCAAAGAAGATACTAGCCTGAGACACAAGGACAGGCTTCACAGAAGCTCTACTACTCTCCACTGCATGGGATTTACATGGGCCAGATAGGTGTCTCTTTCTGGGAGCTCTCAATCTGGGATATGGGTAGTGATCCATGTGCGCACTACAGAGGTGGCAGCAGGGGGAAGGAGCTGGGGCCTAAAGTCCCTTACTGCACTCAGACATTGGCAGCATCCACAGCGTGGTCAGTGCCCTCCATTCGCAATCTAGGGGGAAGCAGAGGGAGAGGATGCAGCTGAGCTCCGCACTCAGAGCTGTGGCTGTTCGCACCTGAGTTCATATAGCCAGCACTATCTTCCATTTGAGATGAAGGGGGGGCTGTTTGTCCTGGAACCAGTTCTTTTCCAATGCTACCAGCCTCCCTTTCTGACCAGGAAGGTCGAGGAGAATGGAGGGGCGGCGAAAAGGAGATCCCCACCGTGCCCGGGCTGCATCTTGCCCAGCAGAGCCAACATCTCCAATCCTACTGGGATACTCCTAATGTGTTTCAGCAGGTTTTTACTGTTCTCAAATTACAATCTCTTTTACAAACTGTGTGTATAGATTCACATATGGTACTATATGAACCTTTTATAAGCTCGATACATTATAGGCTGTGACAGAACAATTTAAGTACACTGCAACTGTAAAGTTTTAAAATTTACATTTTTAATTGCCATAATATATGAATACCCCATTGCAAATGAGCTACACAAATTCTTTCAATTTTAAATTTTGAAAAACCACTTTAACTTAATTTAATCTAAGAGCATATGTTGCTCATTTGAAAATTAAAAGTCGCTTTTAAACTGAGTACACCAAGTAAACACTGAAAAGCAATGTGTAAGAAGTTTAGTCCTCAACCCACTGTGAAAAGAACTGCACAGTCAAATGCACATTGGATTCCCAGTTTTGGACAGTGGACTTTTGCACATCTTCCTACATGCCTGTTCATATGCTTGATATCTGAGATGATAGATCAGTGACTGCTTGCTTGTCAATATTGCATAATATCTCATGCAACACATCTATGAGAAGGGAGGACATGATACTAATATTAGTACTCCTGATGTAACAAAGGAAAATTTCTCACCAGCAGGATTGGCTTGAGTCACTATATTTTCATGAAGTAGTTACACAAGTTTCTAGTATAGCAGGTGCATCATATTTGTGCTCAATAGCCTCTGCTTTTTGAACAGGTAGGGGAGAACAGGTAGATGGAGAATCTTGCCCGCATGCTCGGGGTTCAGCTGATCGCCATATTTGGGGTCGGGAAGGAATTTTCCTCCAGGGTAGATTGGCAGAGGCCCTGGAGGTTTTTCGCCTTCCTCCACAGCATGGGGGAGGGGTCGCTTGCTAGAGGATTATCTGCTGCTTGAAGTCGTTAAATCATGATTTGGGGACTTCAACAGCTGAGTCAAGGGTGAGAGTTATTTCAGGAGTGGGTGGGTCAACTCTTGTGGCCTGCATCATGCAGGAGGTCAGACTAGATGATCATAATGGTCCCTTCTGATCTTAAGTTCTATGATTGAACAGTAAATGCCTACTGCTTTTCCACACTGTAAGCAGAACAGGTTGCAAACAACTGTGCAAAGCTGTCGGCTAGCTGTGGACTTTGTTTTCTGATCTCCTCTATGCTAGATACGTACAAACCAGCCTGCGAGGGACTTGGACAGAGGTTAAAAACATGTAGGAGGTAGAGAACACACCCTGTCTACAGCAATAGGAGAGCAGACAGAAGGTAATTTTCAGAAAAATCTATCAAAGAAATAAGTTAAAACTGGCAAAGTAAGGAAACTTTCAAACTGGATCAAAACTGACCCATCTCTTCTCTCCTCTTGAAGGTTTATCTTTATAAAAAAAAGTGTAAGCAATTGACAGACTCAGACAACCCAATTTAGTGAGGTGTAAAGAATTTTCTAGATATTCTCCAATACAGCCCAGAAGACTGACATTGGGCTACAATATGGAAATGTACAAAATAAAAAGGTGTAACAGAATTTGGAATATTTACCTGTGGAGTGTTCATCAAAGGAATATGATAAGCTCGGTAGTGTGTTGGTGGGCCAGGCAACTGGGAAGAGTAACTTATGCAAGTGATGTGATTAACAGTAGAATGGAATGGGGAAAAAAAGTGTATTTTTAGCATTTGATTAAACACTGAACCATCAGGAATACATGTGTATCTCTTTTCACCTGAAGTACATAGTACACATACAAAGATGTATTGGGTGTTTTTTCTGTTTTATACCTTTACTACTGTCTTCTGATTGATTCTATGATTGAAGACAAACATACATAGGACTGGAAGGGAGAGGTCATCTAGTCCAGTCTCCTGCACTCATGGCAGGACTAAGTATTATCTAGACCAGGGGTCGGCAACCTTTCAGAAGTGGTGTGCCGAGTCTTCATTTATTCACTCTAATTTAAGGTTTCGCGTGCCAGTAATACATTTTAACGTTTTTAGAAGGTCTCTTTCTATAAGTCTATAATATATAACTAAACTATTGTTGTATGTAAAGAAAATAAGGCTTTTAAAATATTTAAGAAGCTTCATTTAAAATTAAATTAAAATGCAGAGCCCCCCGGACTGGTGGCCAGGACCCGGGCAGTGTGAGTGCCACTGAAAATCAGCTCGCGTGCCGCCTTCGGCACCCGTGCCATAGGTTGCCTACTCCTGATCTAGACCATCCCTGACAGCTGTTTGTCTAACCTGCTCTTAAAAATCTCCAATGATGGAAATTCCACAACCTCCCTAGACAATTTATTCCAGTGCTTAACCACCCTGACAGTTAGGAAGTTTTTCCTAATGTCCAACCTAAACCTCCCTTGCTGCAATTTAAACCCATTGCTGCTTATCCTATCCTCAGAGGTTATGGAGAACAATTTTTCACCCTCCTCCTTGTAACAACCTTTTATATACTTGAAAATTGTTATGTCCCCTTCTCAATCTTCTCTTTTCCAGACTAAACAAACCCAATTTTTTCAATCTTCCCTCATAGGTCATGTTTTCTAGACCTTTAATCATTTTTGTTGCTCTTCTCTGGACTCTCTCCACTTTGTCCACATCTTTCCTGAAATGTGCCGCCCAGAATTGGACATAACGCTCCACTTGAGGCCTAATCAGCATAGAGGAGAGCGGAAGAATTACTTCTCATATCTTGCTTACAGCATTCCTGCTAATACATCCCAGAATGATGTTTGCTTTTTTTGGCAACAGTGTTACACTGTTGACTCATATTTAGCTTGTGGTCAACTATGACCCCCAGATCCTTTTCTGCAGTCCTTCTTCCTAGGCAGTCCTTTCCCATTTTGTATGTGTGCAACTGATTGTTCCTTCCTAAGTGGAGTACTTTGCATTTGTCCTTATTGAATTTCATCCTATTTACTTCAGAACATTTTTCTCCAGTTTGTCCAAATCACTTGCAACCCCTCCCAGCTTGGTATCATTCTCAAACTTTAATAGTGTACTCTCTATGCCATTATCTAAATCATTGATGAAGATTTGCTATAATACTAATGTACAGGGATTGAAAAAAGTCTATTTCAATGCAATAAAGTGAACTTGGATCTTCCCAGATTCTGGCATGATTCAACTAAGAGGAATTCCAGGAGCCACCCCAGCAAAGTTTTCACAAACTAAGATCATGGTATTATCCAGTGTAGAGCGACAGGTAGGGAGAAGGAAAGGTTTTCCCCAAGACCAAAGGAAGTGTTACAAGGAACAGATAAAGCAGGAAGATATGAGAAACTTGGAGCACTTACCTGTGTGGACTGCCTGCTAGCAGCAGCACATAGGGAGAACAGGCTGAAGCACATTTGCTCTTGGGTCTACAACATGCCACCATGCTGAAAACCCCTTAAAAAGTAGCAAATAGCCATATAACGCTAAAAATTATTATTATTATTATTATTTTTTAAATTTCTGGGCATCCTACTGAAAGGATATATTACCAGAAAACTTAAGTTAGCCAATTGCTAACTGAAATTTGATAGCATCGTTTAAGTTATTTATCCCAAAACATCTTTATGTTTCTATTAAAAAGTTAACAAGTTAAAAAAAAAAATCTAATTACTACCTCCATTTGAAGACACTAATTGCATGCAGCACTTCTTCCAAAAACGAACATCCAGCAAGGCTTGCATAACTAATACATAACCACGGGACTCTCTGTTGCTTATAACTAACTTGGTGGACTTTGTGAAAGCAGGTCAATCATGTGGTTACCTTACAAACCTCTTCAGAGAAAACATGAAACCTTTCTGCTCAGGACAGTGCTTTCATATGAAAAGCAGAATAACTATGCCCCTTGCTTTGTATGCCTCCACTGTGCATGATTTCATCCATCATGTCATATGATAAATTTTTCAAACGCACCTAAGTGACTGATATTTTTTCCCCATAGACCACTGGTTCTCAACCAGGGGTCTGTGGTGCATGTTCAGGGAGTCTGCTAAAATAAGCCAGGCTTCAGACCTGGGCAGTGGGACTCAGGGAGGGAGCACCACCCCCACCCCGACTCACCTCAGTGGGCCATCCAGCCTGTCTGGGTTGGGGGGCACAACCAAAAATTGCAGCATCACTGCAGAAGAGAGAACCCCTGCCATCAGAAGGGGTTGCCTCACAGCCATTGACTCAATGAGAAGGCAGAAGCTAGCCAAGGAGACATATCACTGCTCTGCTACATCAGCACTTCAGGGAGCAGGGCCAAATGGAGCGCTGAAATCTGTGGGGGGAGGCATGTGACCCTCTGTGCCCCCTCCCATGCATCGCCTCTCGTTGGGGGTTGGTATGTCTATTTAAGTTTAGGGGTTCCTGGGTAAAACACGTTTGAGAACCACTGCCACAGACTATTTTGAATTTTTTTTTTTGGCTCCTCACTGATTGAAAACGCCACATGACAACAGGGCTGCTGATCACAAGTTCCTTTTAGTCAGTACAATGTGTATTATAATTGCTTCTCATTGAGTAGGCCACAATCTCTGATTTGGGCCCCTAAGATTCGTATAAAAGGAAGAAAACACTACTTCCTTGGGCCTATGAAAAATTAATTCACTTTAGGAATGACAGACAGGTTGCCACCTTATCCATTGTGACCTATTGTGACCGGGGTCCCAGTGAGGAGCCAGCCAAAGTCACTCAATTAGGGTGAACTGCAAAGAATGGAGCAGACAAACCCCAAAGTTGGTGGATAATTCAATACTTAGATTTACCAAGCCAGCACTAAACAGCTTCTGTTATACCTTACAGGCTATTCAGAAGTCCAAACAACACAGTTCCCTTGAAGTAACCCAGCCTCAGGCCTCCATCCAGGTACCCAAGTCAAATATGATTAAGATTTCTGAAAATCTTATTTCATCATATAAAAGAAAAGGTTCTACCAATCCCAAAGAATCGGACACATTACCTCCCAGGTTAATGAATATTCCAGATCTTACCTGAATACACGCATACAACCAATTCTTATTAACTAAAACTAAAATTTATTAAAAAACAAAGACGAGAGAGTATGGGTAAAAGATCAATATACATACAGACATGAGTTCAATTCTTGAGGTTCAGATACATAGCAGAGATGGTGAGCTTTGTAGTTGGCAAAGAGTTCCTTTAAAATTTAGTTCCTAGGTTATTGTCCAATATTATTTCAGGACGGGCCAGTCAGAACTGGGATCTCAGTCCTTGTGCCTTAGGCTTCCCCTGCATGAAATCTCAAGCAGATCTGAGATAAACAGGATCAGGACCCAATGGTCTTTTATAGAGTTTTCTAGCCTCCAGGAAGTGTTTGGAAAGTGTAGGGGACAATTTCCTGGTGCAAGTGCTGGAGGAACCAACTAGGGGCAGAGCTCTTCTAGACCTGCTGCTCACAAACCGGGAAGAATTAGTAGGGGAAGCAAAAGTGGATGGGAACCTGGGAGGCAGTGACCATGAGACGGTCGAGTTCAGGATCCTGACACAAGGAAGAAAGGAGAGCAGCAGAATACGGACCCTGGACTTCAGAAAAGCAGACTTTGACTCCCTCCGGGAACTGATGGGCAGGATCCCCTGGGAGAACAACATGAGGGGGAAAGGAGTCCAGGAGAGCTGGCTGTATTTTAAAGAATCCTTATTGAGGTTGCAGGAACAAGCCATCCCGATGTGTAGAAAGAATAGTAAATATGGAGGCGACCAGCTTGGCTAAACAGTGAAATCCTTGCTGCTCTTAAACGCAAAAAAGAAGCTTACAAGAAGTGGAAGCTTGGACAAATGACCAGGGAGGAGTATAAAAATATTGCTCAGGCATGCAGGAGTGAAATCAGGAAGGCCAAATCACACTTGGAGTTGCAGCTAGCAAGAGATGTTAAGAGTAACAAGAAGGGTTTCTTCAGGTATGTTAGCAACAAGAAGAAAGTCAAGGAAAGTGTGGGCCCCTTACTGAATGAGGGAGGCAACCTAGTGACCGAGGATGTGGAAAAAGCTAATGTACTCAATGCTTTTTTTGCCTCTGTCTTCACGAACAAGGTCAGCTCCCAGACTGCTGCACTGGGCAGCACAGTATGGGGAGAAGGTGACCAGCCCTCTGTGGAGAAAGAAGTGGTTCGGGACTATTTAGAAAAACTGGACGAGCACAAGTCCATGGGGCCGGATGCGCTGCATCCGAGGGTGCTAAAGGAGTTGGCGGATGTGATTGCAGAGCCATTGGCCATTATCTTTGAAAACTCATGGCGATCGGGGGAGGTCCCGGATGACTGGAAAAAGGCTAATGTAGTGCCCATCTTTAAAAAAGGGAAGAAGGAGGATCCGGGGAACTACAGGCCAGTCAGCCTCACCTCAGTCCCTGGAAAAATCATGGAGCAGGTCCTCAAGGAATCAATTCTGAAGCACTTAGAGGAGAGGAAAGTGATCAGGAACAGTCAGCATGGATTCACCAAGGGCAAGTCATGCCTGACTAACCTAATTGCCTTCTATGAGGAGATAACTGGGTCTGTGGATGAGGGGAAAGCAGTGGATGTGTTATTCCTTGACTTTAGCAAAGCTTTTGATACGGTCTCCCACAGTATTCTTGCCGGCAAGTTAAAGAAGTATGGGCTGGATGAATGGACTATAAGGTGGATAGAAAGCTGGCTAGATCGTCGGGCTCAATGGGTAGTGATCAACGGCTCCATGTCTAGTTGGCAGCCGGTTTCAAGGGGAGTGCCCCAAGGGTCGGTCCTGGGGCCGGTTTTGTTCAATATCTTCATTAATGATCTGGAGGATGGCGTGGACTGCACTCTCAGCAAATTTGCACATGACACTAAACTGGGAGGAGTGGTAGATACGCTGGAGGGTAGGGATAGGATACAGAGGGACCTAGACAAATTAGAGGATTGGGCCACAAGAAACCTGATGAGGTTCAACAAGGACAAGTGCAGAGTCCTACACTTAGGACGGAAGAATCCCAATCACTGTTGTAGACTAGGGACCGAGTGGCTAGGCAGCAGTTCTGCAGAAAAGGACCTAGGGGTTACGGTGGACGAGAAGCTGGATATGAGTCGACAGTGTGCCCTTGTTGCCAAGAAGGCTAACGGCATTTTGGGCTGTATAAGTAGGGGCATTGCCAGCAGATCAAGGGACATGATCATTCCCCTCTATTCAACATTGGTGAGGCCTCACCTGGAGTACTGTGTCCAGTTTTGGGCCCCACACTACAAGAAGGATGTGGAAAAATTGGAAAGAGTCCAGCGGAGGGCAACAAAAATGATTAGGGGGCTGGAGCACATGAGTTATGAGGAGAGGCTGAGGGAAGTGGGATTGTTTAGTCTGCAGAAGAGAAGAATGAGGGGGGATTTGATAGCCGCTTTCAACTACCTGAAAGGGGGTTCCAAAGAGGATGGAGCTAGACTTTTCTCAGTGGTACCAGATGACAGAACAAGGAGTAATGGTCTCAAGTTGCAGTGGGGGAGGTTTAGATTGGATATTAGGAAAAACTTTTTCACTAGGAGGGTGGTGAAGCACTGGAATGGGTTACCTAGGCAGGTGGTGGAATCTCCTTCCTTAGAGGTTTTTAAGGTCAGGCTTGACAAAGCCCTGGCTGGGATGATTTAGTTGGGATTAGGTCCTGCTCTGAGCAGGGGGTTGGACTAGATGACCTCCTGGGGTCCCTTCCAACCCTGATATTCTATGATTCTCCACCTGACCATACATCACTGGGTAAACAGAAAACAGAAGATTACATCAAAAGCCTAAACACCACCAGTAATTAATTTATCCATTAAGCAGTTTATCACAAACTTTAAAGAGACATATAGACAATGGCATTATTTCACACAAAATTCATCTAAATGTTAATATTCCCTTTTGATCTCTGAATCATTAGCTATAGTGACAGACAGGAACTGTCTAATTGTGTGTATCTTAGATGCTACCCATGTAGTATCACTTCTAACAATATAGGTTTGCATTTCAAAGTTCTAGCCTACCTAGCCATAGAATAGCCCTAATTACCATTTCTAACATGTCTTTAAAGGTCGGCTTTTGGTTAGTTAGCCTGCAAGCTGTTTAACCCTTTCTAGCCATGAGTTATATTATGTATAAGATTCATTGCAATTATATAACAGTGGTAGCAATAATGATTTGCAAGGTTACATTTTAATTAGACAATGTCACACCTATGATTTAGGGTCTATCAGTAATTTATGTTTTTAAAATATTTTAATTTTTTACCATAAAAGATCCACATTCAATCTGCATTCAGACGAGATTGAGACTATGACTGATCTACACACAGTTTTTGGACTGCTATATCAATTTAGAACAAACAAATTAAAAGTGGCAAAACCCCAAATATGGGCAGTTATATGGGTACAAGCCCTTGGAGTAGTCAGCCAGAAGGCTTGAGATAGCTCCTACATAAATGAACAAATGGCACAGAGCAAAAGTTAATCATTGTACTTATCCCAAGGAAATGGAAGTCACTGGAGCTTTGGGTTTACCAGTCTGGAGAGACAGTAAAGCAGAGGGAAACATCCAAATGTAATGAAGAATAGTCATGTGGCCTTCCTCCCAAACAGTATTCCTAATCAAAATTTGCTTTGTGCTAATATTAATGAAACCTTACAGCCATATTTTTCCCCTCTCTGTAACTTATCTAAGAATGCCTTATTTAGTTAGCTTATGAGAAGTCTAACTCTAGTTACGTCAACCAGACTGTTCCTTTTAATTCCACTTTTTGTTGTTGTTAAAATTACTGCTTTATGGATAATTTCATGCCGATATACCCAAAGGATAAAGCCCCATAATTCTACAGCTGCTAAACAGTAAAGAATTTCTGGAACCTGTGCAATTGCACTCTCAGTCATGGGCAAAAGTATCCTATCCCAGTGACTTGTGTTACCGTCAGACTGTGCAAACAAGGACAAAATCTGAAAGACCAAGGACCAGACAAGTGGATGAGGGAACTGGTCATATCTGTGTAAAAATGCAGTACTGTGGATCAGTGCAGTTGACCCTTAGAAAAAACCTCACAGCATTACCTAGAGTCCCTCATTTTTTCCTCACTTCCCCTGCCCCTTTGTTTTCTTAGGGATTGGTACACTTCAACATTATGATACAAACACAGGTAAAACTGTTACACCCTAAAGCAGTGGTTCTCAACCTTTTTTACCCAGTGACCCCTAAACTTAAATAGACAAACCAGTGGACCCCAACCAGTGGTGATGGGAGGGGGAGGGGGCACATGACCTCACGACACCCCCCCCCCCCAATTTCTGCCTTCCATTTGGCCCTGCTCCGCGAAGTGCTGATGTAGCAGAGCAGTGGTGTGTCTCCTTGGCTAGCTGCTGCCAGTTTGTGGAGTCAATGGCAGTGAGGCAACCCCTTCTGATGACAAGGGGAGAACTCTCTTCTGCAGTGATATTACAATTTTTGGTTGCGCCCCACAACCCAGAGAGGCTGGGTGACCCACTAATCTGAGTCGGGGGTGGAGGTGGAGCTCCTTCCCCAACCCATCTCCTGGGGCTGAACCCTGAGCTCTGACACGCAGAGTTGAAGCTCTAAAACCTTCTCGCAGTCCCCCAGGTGGCCGCGGACCTCTGGTTGAGAACCAGTGCCCTAAAAGTAAAATATAAAGTCACTTTGTATAATTTCCTGAAATTTGTAGCATGGTTTGGAAATATAGAAGGTTGTGATAATTATATATTTACTAGTAGTAGTATCAGGTAAGAGGTTATTTTAAGAAGCTGTTACTGTTAAATGTTGGGATTATATTCAGTACTTGTGAAGATTAAAGAATTTGCAGAGGTGAAAGATTCATTACTAGTGGCAGCAGCATTCTGAGCTCACATCTCATTACTTCATTGCCATTAGCCTGTCTATGGTATTTAGGCACAGCCACCTCTCTCAAAGTGGAAAACAATTTAGTTTAAATGATGGTTCAAGCCAACTACTTTCTGGTTCCACTAACTGCATAAACATGCAATAAGTTTAATACTTTTAGGAGCAAGAGAACAAGTGTCTTCAAAACCTGGGAGCGCAATTTTGAACAAAAGATTTTACTGGGTTAAAACAATGATTTGTGAGCTACTGTAAAATAAACGTCTGCAAGTGAAGATGTAAAGGGCTAATAAAACTTCTAAATCATTCTTCCCCCAACTACCTCCACTCTCCCCCACAATATTCACCTTCCCCTTTACTCAGCAATTTTCATTACCTGTCATTAATTGGATTGTGCACAAGTTTAACAGACACTTATTAGCCAGAGGCAGGTGTAAGAGAAGAAGCCCTCCTTCTCTCCCCCTCCACCCAATCCTGTAAGATCTCACTCAGGTAAGAAGCCAGGCACATCTCATCCCTACCCACTAAAAAGGGCAGGGTAAAGCTTCCTACTTCCACACACAAGCCTAGAAGCATCATCATTAGGGGAAGAATCATATCTTTGCTGCTGCCCTTTGAATTCTGGGCAGCAGCAATGAAGGTGACCAGTTTCCTGTTAAGTTTACTCTGCTGTAGAAGCAGAATGAGAGAATTTGAGAGAAGATAAATGCCACTGTACATTGGTTAGTGGGCAATTGCAGTTTTTAGAGTTATACTGTAAAATTATCCTAAAAAAACAAAAAAGTTAAACATTGAAATTCTGTTGTTTACCCCCCACTGCCCCTCTGATAGAAAAACTGCACACTGTGTGACCAATTCCTTGGGAGGGAGCAGTTTGTATCTCAGTGCTGTTTCAGGCTGGCCTCAGACAAAGTTAACTGTCTATAATGTTGACATTTTCAAGGGGTTTATTTCCTGCAGCCATGAGGGCTAGGTTTTTTGTTGTTTTTTTTTAAATGTATTCAAGTTTTGATTTTGAAGCACAATTCTGCAGAAAACCATAGATTCCATGGGAGAATTCCTGTTGCATGGCAATAGGAAGAAAAGATGCTGAATCTGAACATATCTCCTTGAATGGAGAACAGCCTAGAACCTGTCTGAACAGCAGTGAGTGGAAAGCCTGAGCAGAAGAGCTCTCTCAAGATACTCCAGATAATGTTACTGGTATATATGTTCACATGAATGAATACACAAAAAGTGATGCTATGAAAAAAAACCTGGAGGCCAACGTGAAGAAAGCTAGAGGTTGATGTGACAAAGCAGATTCAAGACATCAAGCAGCTGCAGACTAAAAAAGGAAGCGCCTGAAATGAAAGTTGGCACAGGAACAAATCTATGGCTTTACAAGGGAGAATAAAAAGGTATTAAAATTCGCTGAGACTCAGAGTGAAAGTGAAGTTCTGATGGCAAAGAGGAAAATAAAGCTGCTGTGGGAGAAACTCTAGATGTGCACTGATAGACTTGTCTTCCTGATTCTGTGTGTTCTCTTTTTGAACTAACTCTCTCTTGCTTTCCACTGCAGATCATTCAAAGACAAGAAAAAAAAATGGAGGTGTTTTTTATGGAGGAAAGACATGCACAAAAATACAATCTTCTTGGGTCACCTTGTATGTAAATTACTATGATCTGGAGGCATTTTAGTAATGTTTCAAAAATAGTCCTTAAAACCATTGGGAATAAATGGACCAGAAGCCTTTAGAATGTGACCACAGCAAGACCAACAACCAATGAAGGTACTCTGCAGGACTGTAATAGTTAGAACAATCTCACCATGACAACAAAGTAATAGGAGTTTATTAGCCCTAGTTGGATTTGTAAAGTAGTGGGGAAGGAACGCAATGTGTGTCACTTTAAAGCTCCATTCATCTTTTCTGATAGGAGTGGACATAAAGGAGCCAGTGTAATCCTATTCACCCACTTCATTTTATGATACATACTCTCTCAAATCCTGCTACCAGAAAATGTCTGGGCAAGGCAGAAGTCGCTTCTCTTTGTACAAGTACAGATGAACAGAACGTGGAGGAAAGCCTCAGTTCAAGCTGCCTTTCCTCTAGAGATCTGCTCAAGACTTTTCTGCCACCACTAACCACTGAAAGAGGATTGAAGGAAACGAAAGAAAGGGAAATCTTAAAAAAAAAATTGAAGTTCACCTCAAAACCTCTTATTATTACAGATATGCACAAAGAGCTCATTTTTGATTACAGGTGTCAGACATTCCTTCTACTTAAAATGGGCAATACCACTGGAAGTGATAACTATAACCAGAGTGAATTTTTAAAATGCATCCACTGTATGTCTTTTATGGAACATTTTCTTAGGCAGATTAGGAATAAAATGGTTTAAAATAGCCTTCAACAAAACACGTTTAGAAATACAACATTCCATCAACCAGCGTATGCAGATGTCCCTTCTATCACTGCACATTCCAGCACTACATCTACGTTAATGAAGAGAATCCAAGCACTTTTCTGAGACAGGCATTTCTCTCCCTTCTCTCCCATAGCTGGGTAAACAAAGGATGCTTAAGTGATTTTCCCAGGGTCACAAAGTAAGTTCATGGCAGAACCAGGAAAACAGGAGTTTTGACTCCCAGCTTTCTGATCTAGGGTAAAATTTTCAAAAGTACCTTAGTGATTTAGGGAGTTTGACTTAATTGAAGCTTTGGCTCCTGAGTGCTTAAGTATCCAGGAGCTTTTGAATGCCTAATTTTTAGACAACTTCCATATTAAGCCTTAAGATGGTGTACTTCATATGAACTAAGTATGCTACAGAAAAAACAGGGAAGCAGGTAGTGATCCCTAAGTTGTTGGTTTCTTTACTCTAACCCCAAACAACTGAACTGTGCTCAGTTCTCACACAATCAAATTCAGCAGGGAGAGACCAAGCATGGAAAGTTTTTGCTCAGTCATAGGTGCCGACTCTGTGGGTGCTCCGGGGCTGGAGCACCCATGGGGAAAAATTAGTGGGTGCTCTGCATCCACCGGCAGCCAAGCTCCCCTCACCCCCCGCCCCACCTCCTCCGCCTACCTCCCAGCGTTTCCTGCCCGGCCACCGCCAAACAGCTGTTTGGCAGCGTTAACACACTCCAGGAGGGAGGGGGAGGAGCAGGAACATGGCACGCTCAGGGGAGGAGGCAGGGAAGAGGCGGGGCCAGGGCAGGGATTTGGGGAAGGAGTTGGAATGGGGCAGGGAGGGGGCCAAGTTGGGGCAGAGACTTTGGGGAAGGGGTTGGAATGGGGGTGGGGAAGGGGTTGGAAGAGGCAGGGCGGGGCCTCATGGAAGTGGGGGTGTCGAACACCCACGGGAAAGAGGGGAAGTCAGTGCTTATGTGCTCAGTAGGAGGAAGTTTAAACAACTGTAACTGAAAATGGGAGGCTAGAATAAAAACCTTATACAATCTTAACTTCCTTCATTAAACAAAAATCCATGCAATTTTTTAAAAAAGAGCTCTACAGCCAAAATTTATTGGGGATAGGAGAAAGGCTCAAAGATTGATATTTGGCAGTTTCTCATTGAGAAAAAGGATCTTTGTGTGCTCCAGTGAAACACTGACCTACAGAGAGAATCTGATGTTTAAAGAAAGAGAGAGGAATCTACAGTATTAATAGATCTTTCAGCCTCTGCTGGAGGTGGCAGCTTAGCATTTTAATCAGGATTGGCCAGATCTTCATCCTCAGGAGAAGCAGAGTGGCCTGAAGTTTATCATGTGGATTTTTATATCAGAGCTTAAAAACTCAGGCTCTGTGTATGCACTGAAGAACTCACAATACATTTGACATCAGATAGGGCTTTGTCCATGTCATTGTGCCAAACCTCCATCATCTCTATTTGTGTGTACCAAAATTTAAGGTGCCCTGCTGCCATGAAGAGGCTGGTGAAATTCCATGGTATACAAAGGACTGAAGTGTTCTATAAATGTAATAAATGCATATACTAGTTCATTGGGACAGCTGCCTCCCATGAAAGTAATTTAACCTATTAACATGAATAGTAACTGTTGCTTAATAAAAGAACTATTAGCATAAATTTAGCTGGTACCAAATAATTTGAGATTAACTAGATGCTAACTAGGTGTCAAATTCTAAGATGATCTTTTAAATAAACAGAAGGCCAAATAAAGTTAATGGGGTATATTTTCCTTAAAGCTTCAGTCAAGGAAGGCAGGGTTCCACAGAGATCTTCCCAAATACTTCCTGATTATGGTATATACACATATTCTATTTGCAGTATTTTGCAAGCTAGTTCCAAACAATGGAGACTGTAGCTGTAAGCGCCTACTATCTACTTTTAAAAAGATATTACTGGGAAAAAATAGGTCTTCAAACTAATAGTAGACCATATGCAGGAGTGCAAGTAGGATGGCAGCTCCAGTACGCAGTACCGGCAAGAGATTTTTAGTGGGTGCAGGGTACTGGAAAGACTTGGGGAGGCTAGCCTCCCCACCCCCCTCTGAAGGAGAGGTGGACCTGCACTCTGCTCTAAAGGAGAAGAACAGGGCTAGGGAGGGCATTCATTTTTATATGGGTTTAACAGCATAATACATATGCTAACAAACTTTGTTTAAATTTGTTAGCATATGTATTGTCAGGGCTGGCCTTACCATGAGGCGAACTGAGGCGGCCGCCTCAGGTGCCAGACTGTGGGGGGGGCGCCACTAGGACCCAGAGTGTAGAAAATTGTGTCTGCTGCTGGTGCATATGTATTCTCTCTGCTCTAGAAAACGCCCCTCTAGGGCAGCATTCAGAAAAAGAAAGCAAGCAAAGGAAGCTTTTCTTTCTAAGCAGGAAGGAGCTCTCCTGAGATACATAGACACAAATGTTCATGGTGAGCCTTTCGGCACCAGTGAGGATGTGAGTGGTGGGGAGATGCCTGATCTTCCAGTTAGTCAGAGTACAGGTGATCTGGCAGCTACTGCAGCATCCATATCTCCATCTCAAATGGATGTAACCATGCACATTCCTGAAGAAAAAGTGTAGATCAGAGAAGAGTGTGGTGGAGGTGCAAGAAACAGCTGCTGCTGAGTTTAGTTCCTTAAGTCTAGATGATCCAGGACTGTGGATCTACTTGAGCAGTAGCCTGAGGGACTTCCTTGTACTGTATGTGCCACAGCAAGTGAAAAACTTCATGTTCCCCAAAGACAATGAAAATAGAAATGTCCATCCAACACATTACTGGCGTGAAATCCTCAATGGTGACAAAATGGAGAGGCCATGGCTTATGTACTCAAAAACCCAGAATGCTGCATACTGTTTTTGTTGCAAACTCTTCCAGTCTAATGTTCCAGCCGCATTGGGTTCTACAGGAACAAAGGACTGGAAAAATCTGGCTAGAAATCTGGCATGCCATGAGAAGGCAGCAAATCACCAGAGAGCATTCCATAGGTGGAAAGAGCTTGAGATGAGACTACGGTTAAAGGCCACCATAGATGATCAGCATCAAGTGAAGATTGCATCAGAGTCCCTTTACTGGCAAAATGTTCTGAAAAGGCTCATTGCCATTGTGAGAATGCTTGCTACCCAAAACCTAGCACCGCATGGCACTTCAGAGCAGCTGTATGTGCCAAACAATGGAAACTTCCTTAAAATTGTGGCGCTGATGGCTGAGTTTGACGCTGTACTCCAGGAGCATCTAAGAAGAGTCACTACCCAAGAAATGTACACACACCACTACCTTGGAAAAACAATTCAAAATGAGATCATACAGTTACTGGCAACAAAAGTCAAACAGAAGATTGTGGCAGATCTGAAGTCAGCAAGATATTACTCTGTTATTCTGGACTGCACACCTGACATCAGCCATATGGAACAAATGACTTTAATGGTGCATTTTTTAACAAAAACAGAACCTAGTGAACTTGTCCCTGCAATGGTGATTGTCAGAGAGCATTTTCTAGAATTTATTGACATTGATGATACTACAGGAGTTGGTATGACAAATGTGCTTCTTAAAAAGCTGGAAGATACGGGAATTGCGATAGCTGACATGTGAGGTCAGGTCTACGATAATGCTGCCAACATGAGAGGAAAGGACAGAGGAGTGCAGACCCAGATCCGACAGTTAAACCCTCGAGCTTTTTTTGTCCCATGCAGTTCTCATTCATTGAACTTGGTGGTCAGTGATGCAGCATCAGCTTCTAGTGAGGCTGTTTTTAATGTAATTCAAAGCATCTCTGTATTTTTCTCTGCATCAACTCATGGATGGCAAATTTGGAAGCAACATCGGGGAACATCCTCTCTGACACTGAAACCACTGAGTGCCACACGATGGGAAAGTCGAGTGGAGGCGATAAAGCCTAACACACACCAAATTGGGAAGATAGATGATGCCATAGTTACCATTATGGAGGATAATGCTATGACAGGAACTTTTCGTGGGAGAACAGTGGCAGAGGGAAATGGAATCACCAGAAACATACATAACTTCACATTTCTGTGTGGCTTAGTGTTGTGGCATGACATACTGTTTGAAATAAATGTTGTAAGCAAGAGACTCCAAGGCATTGACCTTGATATATCTGGAGCAATGGAACAACTGGACAAAGCAAAGTCATACCTGCAGTCTTACCGGTCAGATGAGGGATTTCAAAACGTTCTGAAGAGTGCACAGAAGTTGGCAGAGGAACTTCACACTGAAGCTATTTTCCCACCCATTCAAGAATACAAGAGTCACCAAAGAAGAAGACATTTTGATTACGAGGCATGGGATAATCCCATAAGAGACCCCAAACAACAATTCAAAGTTGAATTCTTTAATCAGGTGCTAGATTGTGCAATACAGTCAGTTAAGAACATTTCAGGCAGCTCAAGGAACACAGCAGTATATTTGGGATGTTGTATGATATTCCAAAACTCCTCACTATACCTGAAGAAGACCTGCACCAGCAATGCAGGGCACTAGAGACAGTGTTGACACATGATGACATGCAGTATATTGATGCGAGTGATTTAGGTGATGAACTGAAAGCGCTCTCAAGATACATTTCAGCAGGATCAACTCCAAAGGCTGTTCTGGAATATTGGTGCACAAGTAAGATGACCACCCTCTTTCCAAATGCTTTTGTTGCTCTGCGCATACAGGTCTGTCGCATCTTAGGCGCATTTAACATGTGCGATTTCAGCTTTACGCGGTCGGCAAAAACAAGAACAAAAACAAAAAAGAGAAAAATAACCTGTCATTTAAATACTGTTTCTGTAGTGCGGGCGATTCTGCCCGCCATTACACTCAATGTAATTTTGACTATACGCGGTTTTCGCTTTACGCGCTGACCGCGGAACGTAACCCCAGCGTAAGATGAGACAGACCTGTACTTCTAACACTTCCTGTAACAGCTGCCAGTGGAGAACGCAGCTTCTCCAAGTTGAAGTTAATAAAAACATCTACACTCCACAATCACAGGAGAGGCTGGTTAGCCTTGCAACCATCTCAATGGAGCATAAGCTGGCCCAGACTGTGGACCTTCAGGAAGCAGTTCAAATCTTTGCAACCAAGAAGGCATGGAAAGCACCACTTTGATTATTCAAACAGATAAAAATGCCAGTGTTTACTATGCAGACAAGAAAAGTTAACTTTCAAACACTTGAACAGCAAATCTAAGTGTTACTTAAAATTTTTGAACAAGGCATTTTAAATTGTTAGTTCTCCTTTATTGGGGTAGGTAGCAGAGCAGTACTGTGAGAGGAGTAGAACAGGAAGAAGGCAGAATTGAGACCTTTCAAAGTTTTGACCCAAGCAAGGAGGTATGGGGGCGTCATTTGAGTTCCCCGCCTCAGGTGCCAAAATGTTGTGGGCCGGCCCTGTATATTGTGCTGATAAGTTGGTCAGGAGCCCTCAAGAGGGGAGGAGTGGGGGGGGGAGGGATGGAAGGTGTTTAAACAGTGTTTTTGATTCCTGCTCCAGCCTCTAGATTATGAACATAGACTGGATGGGAGCATTCTAACCAAGGGACTGAGGACTTTAAGGTAATCTGGAGCCTTCATAGTTCCTTGATCCTTTGCAGATGGACTTATGAGTTGGATATGGTACAAAGACTGTTCTAGCCTTATTGATTGCTGATTTCTCCCTTGCAATGACAAAGATCAGATGGCTGCTGACTTTCTCACGAGTCAGCAGCCTTTGATACTGTTGGTATAAGCAACATAGCCCTTGCTTGAGTGGTTTTGTTCTTTCCTCTCCTTAGATAAAGGTAAGCTGGCAGCAGCTTAGTTTGGACATAAGGGAAACACTGATAGTGTGTTAAGGGAAAGTGGGGTGATTGTCCTTACTATCCTTTCATTTAAGAAGTTTTCAATTTGGGGTGCTGCTGGATCCTCAATGACACCTGGAAGTACAGGTGGCACCAGGGGCCCAAAGCATCATTTTAAAACTGCATCTGTTTAACAGATACAGTTGTAAAATTTTAGACAGGTAAGGGGGGTGTAGGAGGGTATAAGGAGAGTGTGGGGGCCCTGGGTTGGGGAGGAGTCATATGGAGGGTCATGTGGGGAGGTCATGTGCCCCCCCCCCCCCCTTGTGTCCCTCCCATGAGTGCAGTACTGGCAAGAAATTATTTCTACTTGCACCACTGACCACATGGTAGAAGCTATTTCATGAATCACCTTCCCCCTCCCATTTAGGATTATACAGACCACTCCCTTCCCATAAAACTCTGTTGCAACTCTGACTTTATATCACAAAGACATTTGGAAAATATTTTTAGGTTGTCTTTAATTCAAAAAGGAGAAAAGAAAATGTGAGTTGTAAGTCAGTCAGTCAGTCATACTGGCCAATGTTTCCACACTTAGTAGCCAAAGTTAAGCACCTATTTTCCTAATTAGGTACCTTACAGAGTGACCTGATTTTTAGAGGTGCTGAAGTCAGCAGAATCTGTGAAAAAGGTTTTCAGGTCTCACACTAAACTGAAAGACAATACAGATTATTGAAAACACTGAGGAATTATGGCAAATTGTTCGAATCTGATGAGAGAGCACAATGAAAACCTGCAGGAGCACATCCTCCAAACTAACTGAATCAAGGAAATATCCTGGGCTAAACAGCAGCTACAAAGCATTGACTACTTTCCAATTTGAAGTGCTTGTAAACTGATAAAGGAATTGAGGCACTTAAAATCTAAGGCTACGTCCACACTACCCGCCCGGATCGGCGGGTAGCCATCGATATATCGGGGATCGATCTATCGCGTCTCGTCTGGACGCGATAGATCGATCCCCGAACGCGCTCCCTTCGACTCCGGAACTCCAGCAGGGCGAGCGGAGTTGCGGAGTCGACGCGGGAGCCGCGGCCGTCGATCCCGCGCCGCGAGGACGCGAGGTCAGTCGCGGGACTTCGAAGTAAGATACTTCGACTTCAGCTACGCCATTCTTGTAGCTGAAGTCGCGTATCTTACTTCGACATCCCCCCCTAGTGTGGACCAGGCCTAAGATTACAAGTGCACCTCCTGATAGTCTGAGAAACATGAAGAGCAAAGAATAAACTCCTAAATATGGCTAACCCTCTAGAACTGAAGGTCCAAGGAATCTAGACAACAGGTTCTCCAGAGTCCATATCATGGCTTCACTTTCTCCCAGACAGGAAGTGAAGGGAAGACATGAAACTGACTACTGCAGGTGGCAGAATGAATTCCCAAGAATACTCAGACAAGATGCCTGATAACACACATCTGTTCATTGATTAACGCAATGACAGTCTGCCATTCACAAAGAACAGAGAAGGGCAGCAGGTACCCTGGCATCAGGAAGAATCTTTGGCTTTGGAAGAACCATTGGTTTCTCATCACTGGAGTCCTGGTGTAGTGGATTCTCTGGAACCAAGATGTGAACTTGGACCCATCAGGGGAAAGATAAAACAACACTCCCTGAGTAGCAAAAAGACAGATAATGCCTTTGTGACTAAAAAGCTGTTCTTTTCAACACAGCTTGCTCCAGGATATCCCAGCACAGATGTTTCCCTCCTTGAAGGGTTAGTAACCTTCCCACACCTTAAAACAATGATCCCTTCTGCCAGTTAAGTTGTTAGTCCATAGAAATGACCAATAGCCAACACTGTAGCACATAAAAAAAATCTGATAGCCTGAAAAGACGTTTAAATGGTTTCTTAATATGATCATTCAGGATTGTTTTTCAAGATCCCTACTGTAAGCACTTTACCAGTCCTTTTGCACAGGGGCTCACAGCAGAAGTGGCAGTAAACAGCATTACTAATCATTGCTTCCGCAGAAATTAGATTCTCATTTGTCATCATGGATTCTTGGCAGTCCCAGCACCTTCTACACATCTAACTGCTGTACACAGAACGTGCAGTGTACTACAAGAATCAAAGCACTCTTTTTTGCAGTCTATAAAAAAAAATATACTGAAAACGTTATTTTGGTTCCAAAATCAAGCACCTGAAAGTTAGAAAATGCCAGATTTACAGTTGCCTGTGCAACTTTAATTTGGCTCCTTTGTGCTTCCACCCTGTGCACTGAATGAAGCAGGGTTCCTGTGGCCAAAGTAGTATGTGATGACAGTATTAAAGATAATAAAGAACACACACAAGGGGACCAAATTAAGGTTACATGGGCAACCATAAATCTGATATTTCTCAACTTTTAGTTACTTGACTTCACAGCCTAAACAATATTTTTAATTGTAGTTTTTTAAATGCAACTTCCTAGGGATTTGTTTTTTGTTTTTGCAAAAGGACCAAAAAAAAAATCTATTATGTATAACACTCTTCCCATCAGGCATCATCATGGAAATTTGCAGCAGTCTTTTACCACTTGAAATGCCAGACTAAATACATTTGCTGGCCACAAGAAAAGGTGGATATACAAGGGGGGGGGGGGGGGAGAGAGGAAAGAATGCGGGGAAAACTAGGCTAGTGGGACCATGCTGACTAGGTGGTGGGAGGGAGGGAGCATGGCCCAGCTCACCTCCTCTGCTCCGGGAACTGGGGGAGCTCCTGCCCCATATGACGCCCCAAGAGGAAGTATGGGCTGCTGGGACAGGCCATACATGTGTGGAATGAATCTTGTTATGTGCAGCACCAATATCAAGGTAATGCTGAGATCTGGGAGCCACTGTGACTTCAGTGGATTATGTGGGAAAGTCCCATATGAGGAAAGATTAGTATTATTTAGATTAGAGAGTGCATAGAAAAGAAAGGATATAACAGAGTTGCATAAAGTAATGATTGGGATAGAGAAGGTAAATTGGGAGCTCCTGTTTACCCTCTCAATACAAGAACAAGGTGACATTCAATCAAAATGAAAAACAACACAGCTAAAACTGATAAAAGGAAACATTTTTTAACATCATGAATAATTGACTTGTGGAACTCACTGCCAATAGATAGAACTGTACACAAGAGTTTATAAGCATTCATAAAAAGATTACATGTTTATATGAATAAGAATACCCTGTCACCTGAGCAAGCAATGCTCTATGGAGAGACCTTGCTACTACCTATAGCAGGTGGGAGACAAATATAAACAATTACTTTCCTTTCTGCAGCTCCCTCCCTCTGCTCTTCTCAGGATTCTAATGCCCTCTCCTTCCTCAGAGCAACTACTAACCAGTCCTACTCCTCCCTTTCCCCCACTTCCAACTGTAGCTCCCTCCCCTTTGTCCCATCTCCATCAGAACCCATGATGAGTGGCTGATTGCAACTCAGCTCACTGCCTGGTCTAAGACTAAACTAAGCACAGTTAACTGAGTGCAGATCAGTGCCCTAAGCCTAAAGATCTAGCTCAATGCCTGTCTCCTCAAGGAGAAAAGAAAATGACCTTTCTACAGCAGCCCCTTCTCTCATAGAGACAAGAAATACTCTCTTTCCCCAGCATCAGAAAGATATCCCCAAGAGCGTGAATAGGTGTCTTTTATAGGCCTGAGGGACCGGGGGACCGGGGGGGGGAGTGTGAACAGATGAGAGTTTGCAGAAGCAGTGAGTGGGAAAACAAGAAAAAGGAGGAGGATATGATACACCAAAATATACAGTCAACTGAAGGGAACAAAAGGAGTGAAGGAAAAGGGAAGGAAGTATAAACACAAACAATACATAATAAAATAGCTTTATTTTAATATTATTGTAATGTTTTAACATTGGTTTATTGCTTTGGATTCTCATTAACAAGANTATATACACACACACACACACACACACACTCTCTCTCTTTCTCTCTCTCTCTCTCAGAGAAAATAGTTAATGGAGAAGGAGTAATAAAACTACTAATAATTTGCACCTCTTCCTTCTGAGGCCATCAGATAAGTTTATACATTTGAATTAATTTAGCCACACAACTATTTTGAAGCAGGTAAATATCATCAGTTCCTTTCTACAAATGGAGAAATTGTACCAATACTATCCTCTCTCTAAAAGTAGCTTTATGACAAACTAGTCTGGTCCCCAAGTGCATAGGGTAAGAGCATGGAGGTCAGGTAATTTTTCTCAAAGAAACAATGTATTTCTTTAAATGTGTTAGCTATTTTTAAAAGTTATTTTACATTTCAACTCAATTGTACTAGAGTAAGAAAAATAATGTGTCATTTTCTATTGTCCGGTTGTGGGAGCAGCAGCAGTTTTCAAAGCTGATAAATAATGTAAGCTCCAAGATCAGATCTTAATATAAATTGCGATGTTTAATAAACTGTGTACAGTGCTACTGAGGGAGCCCTCTCTCCCCACCACAGCCCTGGGTTGGGGGAAAGGCATCTCCCCCGTAGCCCTGCACACCTCCATCACCCCCCCACTTCACCCCACTACACACCTCCCCCACCCCGCCTCCTCTACACATCCTCCACGCTCACCTGTGTGAGCACCTGTGTGGCTCATGCATGGCCCTTGATGGCCTCCTGTGCAACCACACAGGTGCACACCTTAGAGGGAATACAGGTTACAGGTGCCTGGCTTGACTCTCCCTCCCACCCCACTGGAGGTTGGGGGAGCTCCTGTCCTATGTCAGGCCCATGGGAAGGTGGAATACTGGACTCACATGCTAGGTTAGGGTGAGGGAAGGGGTTGTTGGTGGAATCCCAGACTGGCTCCCCTCAATCCCCAGCTACAGGTATTCTGGCATCTTCCAGGCATTCCCAGCACAATGTCTGCTGGTGCTTTGGGCAGTGTCATGGGCCTGGCCTTGGAAATCTTTATGAATGTTTGTTGTTGGGGCAGACTGCCAAAATTTTCCTGAGGAACACAAGTGAAAGAAGGGCAATGATGATTTTTAACACTTTGAACCTGTCTACGTGGGAACTTCTTCCAGTTATAAACCACTTTAACAGTTTATAGCAGTTTAATGATACGGCAATAGTTAGGCCTGCTCTACACTACGATTTTAGTTCGAATTTAGCAGCGTTATAGCGAATTAACCTTGTACCCGTCCACACAACGAGGCCATTTAATTCGATTTAAAGTGCTCTTAAAATCGGTTTCTGTACTCCTCTCCGACGAGGGGAGTAGCGCTGAAATCGACATTGCCGGTTCGAATTAGGGTTAGTGTGGACGGAATTCGAAGGTATTGGCCTCCGGGAGCTATCCCACAGTGCACCATTGTGACCGCTCTGGACAGCAATCGAAACTCGGATGCTCTGGGCAGTTGGACAGGAAAAGCCCCGCGAACTTTTGAATTTCATTTCCTGTCTGCCCAGCCTGGTGAGCACAGGTGACCACACAGAGCTGAACAGCACAGGTAGCCATGCAGTCCGAGAACCGCAAACGAGCACCAGCATGGACCACACGCGAGATACTGGATCTGATCGCTATATGGGGAGAGGATTCCGTGCTCGCAGAACTGCGTTCCAAGAGACGGAATGCAAAAATTTTCGACAAGATCTCCAAGGGCATGATGGAGAGAGGCCACAATCGGGACTCCTATCAGTGCCGTATTAAGGTGAAGGAGCTCCGACAGGCCTATCAGAAAACCAAGGAGGCAAACGGACGGTCCGGGGCAGAGCCGCAGACATGCCGCTTCTACGAGGAGCTGCATGCAATTCTCGGGGGGGCCGCCACCACTACCCCACCCCTGACCGTGGACTCCGAGGAGGGGTTAATCTCATCCTTGAATGACGAATCTGCGGACGGGGAAGAGGAGGAGGAGGAGGAGGACGAACTTGTGGAGAGCACACAGCACTCCATTCTCCCCGACAGCCAGGAGCTGTTTCTGACCCTGACCGAAGTGCCCTCCGAACCCTCCCAAGGCGGCATCGCAGACCCCCTGGAAGGGACCTCTGGTGAGTGTACCTTTTCAAATATATCAAACATGGTTTAAAACAAGTATTTGTTTAATGATTAATTTGCCCTGGGGACTTGGGATGCATTCGCGGCCAGTACAGCTACTGGAAAAGTCTGTTAACGTGTCTGGGGATGGAGTTGAAATCCTCCAGGGACATCTCCATGAAACTCTCCTGGAGGTACTCCAAAAGCTTTTCCAGAAGGTTTCTGGGCAGGGCAGCCTTATTCCGTCCTCCATGGTAGGACACTTGACCGCGCCATGCTAGCAGCAAGTAATCCGGTATCATTGCTTGACAAAGCTTGGCAGCGTATGGTCCCGGTGTTTGCTGGCATTCAAGCAACATCCGTTCTTTATCTTGCTGTGTTATCCTCAGGAGAGTGATATCGTTCAGGGTAACCTGTTTGAAATACGGGAATGTAATTAAGGGGACAGAGGTGGCCCCGTTCCTACTGGGCTGTTTGCCTGTAGCTGAAAAGAAATCTTTCCCTGCAGTTAGCCAAGCGGGCGGGGGGGAGTGGGTGGACAATGGCGCTGAGGTTTTCGCGTTTGGCTAGCAGGGGTCTTCCCTGATACCAGCCACGCGGTGGGGGGAGGGGTAACGCGATCATCCCACAGAAGTGGATGGGGGGGCTAGTTTGTTATCTGCATGGATCTTCCATGATACCAGCCACGTGGTGGGGGGAGGGGGTCAACCGATCATCCCACAGAATTGAATGGGTGGTGGGTGGGGGTTATTATGTTATCTGATGCTGCACGGTAACAGGAAAACCGCAGCACGTAAAGGGCTTTGCTTGCTATGGGAAAGGAGGGCGCTGATTTAATGCAGAAGCCGCAAGACAATGGCTTACCATGGCTGCATACAAGCCGAATTCTGTTGCCCGGCCCTGCGTCTGTGATCTCTAACACCAAAGCCGCAGGCACTCAATATAAGATGCAAAATGCGACCTTGTAGTGAAATCACATGTGCTATGTAATGTGAATAGTGTTCACCATGAAAGAGTATAAGCATTGTTCTATAAAATGTATCTTTTTACATACTTCTCTCCCTTTTTTGCCCTCATCCTGCAGCTGCAAATTTTTCAATCCTCCTGCCCCTGGCCCGAAGGCTCTCCCAGATAAGGAGGCGAAAGAGACGCACGCGAGACGACATGTTCTCGGAAATAATGCAATCGACCCGGGATGAGAGAGCTAATTTCAATGACTGGAAGGACACTGTCTCAAAATTCCGGAAAGAGGCCAGTGACCGTGAGGACAAGAGGGAC